>SJYV01003135.1:183306-242049 GCA_006410875.1 Neotragus pygmaeus | reverse complement strand
CCTGCCAAAGAAATCCCGGGGTTGATCTCCTTCAGAATGGACTGGTTGGATCTCCTTGCAGTCCAAGGGACTCTTAAGAGTCTTCTCCAGCACTACAGTTTGAAAGCATCAGTTCTTTGGTGCTTAGCTTTCTTTATGGTCCAATTCTCACATCCATACATGACTACTGGAAAAACCACACCTTTGACTAGATGGACCTTTGTTGGCAAAGTAATGTCTCTGCTTTTTAATATGCTGTCTAGGTTGGTCATAGCTTTTCTTCCAAGGAGGAAGTGTTTTTTAATTTCATGGCTGAAGTCACCATCTTCAGTGATTTTGGAGCCCAAGAAAATAAAGTCTGTCACTGTTTCCATTGTTTCCCATCTATTTGCCATGAAGTGATGGGACCGGATGCCATGATCTTAGTTTTCTTTTCTTTTTTTTTTTTTTCTGAATGTTGAGTTTTAAGCTAGATTTTTAGAGGAGAGTCTTACACAGGTGAGGGCAATGTGCCCAGACCTCTCAGGAGCCCAGGATATGGAATCCCATCACCCTGGGAGGAACCTCCAGGCCTTCCAGGGTGGGTCTTAGCTGACAGCCGGGCTGGTTGTGAGAGCTCTATTTGGCCTGGTGGCTTTCTTCCTGATAATTTCCAAATTCCCTCAGGATGTTCGCTTTATCTCCATCTGATACCCCTTCTCCCTCTATCCCAGGCTCCACTTATCTGCCTCTGTTTCCACCTACCAGCCTGGTGCAGCACTGGCCTCAGAGATGGGGTTGGGATGGCCTATGTGGGGTGGGGGGTCAACGGTTGGGGACAAGATTGTAGTTCATCATGATTTGGAACCCTATCACGTCAGCCAGAAGGGGACATGGGAATTGTCTAACACAAATTAACTATTTTGATTAATATTAATATTGATTAATATTTTGATTAATTATTTTGATTAACTATTAAGAAGCCTAGACCTAGACCTAGATGTGGGGAGGGAGTTGTCCAGAGTTATTCAGTGAGCTAGGAACAGAAACAAGATTAGAACCTGGGTCTTCTGAACCCTATTGAGCACCTTCTTTCTCTGCCTAGAATCCTGCAGGAAGCAAATAAGCCTTTTATCTAGTGCGGTAAGTCTCAACCTTATGTCAGTTTGAGACACTGTACTGAAGTTCAGTGTGGCCTTGCGGGATTCTTTGGAACCAATTTGCTGATAAACCCAGACATGGGCACTGATGCCTGATTTTTTGGTTTGTTTCTTCATTTTGTTTTTGCTGCTTAATTTATTTTATTTTATTTTTTAAACTTTTTATTTTGTGTTAGGGTACAGCTGATTAGGGCTTCCCTTGTGGCTCAGACAGTAAAGAATCTGCTTGCAGTGCAGGAGATGTGAGTTTGTGGGTTTGATTCCTGTGTCAGGAAGATCTCCTAGAGAAGAGAATGACTATCCACTCCAGTATTCTTGCCTGGAAAATTCCATGGACAGAGGAACCTGGTGGCGTGCAGTCCATGGGATCGCAGAGTTAGATATGACTGAGCTACTAACACTTCCACTTTCATAGCTGATTAACAAAGAATATTGTGAATAGTTTCAGGTGAATAGTTTCAGCAAAGGGACTCAGTCATACATGTGCATGTATCCACTCTTCCCCAAACGGCTCTCTTATCCAGGCTGCCATATAACATTGAGCAGAATTCCATGTGGTATACAGTAGGTCTTTATTGATTATCCATTTTAACTATAGCAGTGTACAAGCAACTATAGCTTATTCTGGAAGTCTTTGAGTCTGTTTCTGCTTTGTAAATAAGTTCATTTGTATCATTTCTTTTTAGATTCCACATGTAAAGGATGTCATGTCTGACTTATGATACTTCTCTGTCTGACTTATTTAACTCAGTATAACACTCTCTAGTTTCATTCATGTTGCTGCAAATGGCATTATCTCATTCTTTTAAATGGCTGAGTAATATTCCATTGTATATAGGTACCACATCTTCTTTATCCACTCCTCTTTTGATGGACATTTAGGTTACTTCCATGTCTTGGCTGTTGTTAACAGTGCTGCAATGAATATCGAGGTGCATGTATCTTTTCGGATCATGTTTTTTCTGGATAAATGCTCAGGAGTGGGATTGCAGGGTATATGGTAGCTCTATTTTTAGTTTTTTTTTTAAGGAACCTCCATACTGTTCTCCATAGTAGCTGTACCAATTTACATTCCCACTAACAATATTGGAGTGTTCCCTTCTGTTCATATCCTTTCCAGTATTTATTGTTTGTGGATTTTTTGATGATAGCCATTCTGGCTGGTGTAAGGTGCTATCTCATTGTAGTTTTGATTTGTATTCCTCTAATAATTAGCATCTAGTCAAGACTATGGTTTTTCCAGTGGTCATGTATGGATGTGAGAGTTGGACTGTGAAGAAAGCTGAGTGCAGAATTGATGTTTTTGAACTGTGCTGTTGGAGAAGACTCTTGAGAGTCCCTTGGACTGCAAGGAGATCCATCCAGTCCATTCTAAAGGAGGTCAGCCTGGGTGTGCTTTGGAAGGAATGATGCTAAAGCTGAAACTCCAGTACTTTGGCACCTCATGCGAAGAGTTGACTCATTGGAAAAGACTCTGATGCTGGGAGGGATTGGGGGCAGGAGGAGAAGGGGACGACAGAGAATGAGATGGCTGGATGGCATCACTGACTCAATGGACGTGAGTTTGAGAGAACTCTGGGAGTTGGTGATGGACAGGGAGGTCTGGTGTGCTGCGATTAATGGAGTCGCAAAGAGTCATACATGACTGAGCGACTGAACTGAACTGAATAATTAGTGATGTTGAACATCTTTTCATGTGCCTATTGGCCATTTGTATGTCTTCTTTGAAGAGATGTCTATTTAGGTCTTCTGCCCGTTTTTTGAGTGAGTTGTTTTGGTGCTGTTAAGCATTATGAGCTGTTTATAAATTTTGGAGATTAATCCCATATTGATCACATCATTTGCAAATATTTTCTCCCATTCTGTGTCATTTCATTTTGTTGTTTCTCTTGCTGTGCAAAAACTTTTGAGCTTAATTAGGTCCCGTTTTTCTGTTTTTGTTTTTATTTCCACTATTCTGAGAGATGGATAGAAAAGATAGTGCTGCAATTTATGTCAGAGTGTTCTGCCTGTGTTTTCCTTTAGGAGTTTCATAGTGTCCGGTCTCACATTTAGATCTTTAATCCATTTTGAGCTTATTTTTGTGACTGTAGTTAAAGAATGATCTAATTTCTTTCTTTCTTTCTTTTTTTTTTTTTTACATGTAGCTGTCCAGTTTTCCCAGCACCATTATTGAAGAGACTGTCTTTCCAACACTGTGTGATCTTGCCTCTTTTGTCATAGATTCATTGACCATAGGTGCATGGACTTATTTCTAGGTTTTCTATCCTGTTCCATTGATCTGTGCGTCTATTTTTGTGCCAGTACCATACTGTTTGCTAGAGGAGGGCATGGCAACCCACTCCAGTATTCTTGCCTGGAGAATCCCCATGGACAGAGGCAGAGGAGCCTGGCGAGCTATATTATAGTCCATAGGGTCACAAAGAGTCAGACATGACTGAGTGACTGACACACACACCATACTGTTTTGATGACTAGCTTCATAGTATAGTATAGTCTGAAGTCAGGGAAACTGATTCCTCCACTCAGTTTTTCTTTCTCAGTGCAGGAGACTGATGCCCGTTTTATAAGATGTTCTGCATTCCAGCCAAGCCAGGATATTCTCCTGTCAATTTGTTTGTTGTTGTTGTTTCGTTGCATAGCCATACCCAACCCTTTCACAACCCCATGGATTGTAGCCTGCCAGGCTTCTCTATCCATGGGATTTCCCAGGCAAGAGTACTGGAGCAAGTTTCCATTTCTTTCTCCAGGGGGTCTTCTTGACCCCGGGGTTGAACACAAGCCTTCTGTGTTGCAGGTAAATTCTTTATCACTGAGCCATCTGGGAAGCCCGTCAATTTGTTTAGATTATTATTATTTTTAAAAATATTTATTTATTTGGCTGCATCTTAGTTGTGG
The DNA here is from genome assembly GCA_006410875.1 of Neotragus pygmaeus. Lineage (NCBI taxonomy): Eukaryota > Metazoa > Chordata > Mammalia > Artiodactyla > Bovidae > Neotragus > Neotragus pygmaeus. The sequence continues at coordinate 238,033 of SJYV01003135.1, read as the reverse complement.
GCTTCCCAAGTGGTGCTAGTGGTAGTAAATAACCCACCTCCCAATGTAGGAGATGTAAGAGATGAGTGTTTGATCCCTGGGCTGGGAAGATCCTGTGGAGGACGGCATGGCAACCCACTCCAGTATTCTTGCTTGGAGAATCCCACGAACAGATAAGCCTGGTGATCTATGGTCCACGGGGTTGCAAAGAATCAAACACAACAGAAGCAACTTAGCACACACGCATGCATTTTAGTTGTGACATAGGATCTTTGTTGTGTCATTCGGGATCTTTCGTTGCGGTGCATGGACTCTCTAGTTGTGGCCTGCAGACTCAGTAGTTGCTGTGCTCAGGCTTAGTTGCCCCATGGCACATGGGATCTTAGTTCCCCAACCAGGGATTGAACTCAAGTCCCGTGCACTGCTTGGTGAATTTTTACCCACTGGATCACCAGGGAAGTCCTTGTTTAGTCCATTAACTAAAGTGAATGTATAACATTCTGAAATTCAGGTAATGATTTTGCAGACACTAGTGACTGAGGCTAGAAACCCAGTTTGAGAAATGAGCTGGAAGGACAGACAATCCTGGAGAGGTGAGCAGACAGATCTACACTGCAGAGCCCACCGTGATAGGGCGCAGTGTGGGGCTGGACTCCTGCCCTCTGCCCCACGCCCCAGTCCCTCAGCCTTCTCCCTGTGACAGGCAGTCCTGGGAGTGTCCTTCCTGTGGTTTGACCACATGAGAATCTGCAGGTTCCCGACAGAAGTCAGAGTCCTTCCTTGATGAGGGATCCTGGGCTGGACATGCCCTTTTCTGGGCTTCAATCTCCACCTGTAATTCAATGAAGTGAATGGATTGGTGGGGAAAGGGTAGGGGGAAGGAGGCAGGAGCATCTGTTAGAGCTGCTGCTAAAAACTGGGCAGCTTTTCTGGTAGTCGAGATAGGTCCAGAGCTAAAAAGGTCATCTTACCCTTTGCTCCAATTCTGAGATGTCGTCTTTAGGAAACAATCCAAGAGGGAAAGGCATGGCTCTAGAAAAAACTGATAATCATCCTTTGGTTATAATCCAGAGTTTGCCCCTCAGCTGGAGCTTCCTTGGGAGGCCCTGGGAAATCAACAGATCCCTCCAAGGTCCCCCAAAGTGACCTCAAAGTGTTATAGTGGGACTTCCTTGATAGTTCAGTGGTTAGGACTCCATGTTTCCAATGCAGGGGGTGGGAGAAGGAAGCTAATCAGTGTGAAGTCAGGGGACCCAGAGCTCGAGCACAATAGGCCTGGTCCAGGAGAAACGGAAGGCCAGCTGACCTCAGTGAAGTTAAAAGCCAGGACTAGGGCCACCTCTTTTTTTCACCCTCTGTGGGCCTCCCAGCTTCTTTGGCTTAGGAACGCCCAGGATTCCGGGCATGTCTGCCTGTAGCCTTCTAAAAATACCCCGGCTGCCCAATGCCTCCCAGATGTCTGAGCGCTGACTCTGTGATTTCCCTGCTGGTAATAGGTCAGCCCTGACATGGGCAATTGGGCTGGCTCAAGCCACTTCCTCTGCCTCCCACCACCCAGTCTACCAGAAGCTTAGCCCAGCCCCTCCTCCCAACCCTTGAAAGGCAGCAAGGATAGAGGCGTGATGGCCTGAACTGAGAGAGCTCAGATTGTTGACTCCAGTCCCTCCTGAGAACAGACAGGAGACCTGAGGTCTGAGGACTTGCCCAGGGCTCTTTGAAACACTAAGGTCCTCCCCAGTCCACTCCCCAGTCCACTCCCCAATGCCACCAAAATCTTGGCTGTCTGGGTGCTGATACTACACTCTGGCTAACTTTAGGATGCTTCAGAGGGCCCCTGAAACAACTCAAAGAGAGATATTAAAATAATTAGGTTCATCTGGTAGGTTAAATTATGTGGGAAGTATTATCAAATGAGTAATGAATCTTCTTAGGTTATATTATATGGTAAATATCACTAATATAAATATTCTATAAATTATATGGAGTTCCAAAAATTCTGACATGTCCTGCTAAAACGTTATCAGTCATGATTCTAGTCACTATCTTATTCTGTGTCACAACACCAGCACCCTGTTCATGCCTGCTGCCCACTTGCCACTTGCTGTCTGGGGTCCAGGTCTGAAAGCAGGATCTGACTTCCCCACTCCAGCTGTAAGTTCCTGACAGCAGCGATGGGGAAGATCTCTGTGATCTCCATGGTGCCTGGAAGAATGTCCAATCTGGCGCACATGTCAATAAATGTAGATCGGATTAAATGCCATAATGGCAGCTAGGGCTGTGCACAGAGCCCTGGACCAGGGCCTAGAGCCTCTGGGTTCTAATCCAGGGTCAGCCCCTGTGATGCTGTTCAGTTCAGTTCAGTTGCTCAGTCGTGTCCGACTCTTTGTGACCAGATGGACTACAGCATGCCTGGCTTCCCTGTCCATCACCAACTCCCAGAGTTTACTTAGATCCATGTCCATTGAGGCGGTGATGCCATCCAACCATCTCATCCTCCGTCGTCCCCTTCTCCTGCCTTNCACACCAGGCCTCCCTGTCCATCACCAACTCTCGGAGTTTACTCAAACTCATGTCCATTGAGTTGGTGATGGCATCCAACCATTTCATCCCCTGTTGTCCCCTTCTCCTCCTGCCCTCAATCTTTACCAGCATCAGGGTCTTTTCCAATAAGTCACTTCTTCGCATCAGGTGGCCAAAGTATTGGAGTTTCAGCTTCAGCATCAGTCCTTCCAATGAATATTCAGGACTGATTTCCTTTAGGATGGACTGGTTGGATCTCCTTGCAGTCCAAGGGACTCTCAAGAGTCTTTTCCAACACCACAGTTCAAAAGCATCAATTCTTCGGCACTCAGCTTTCTTTATAGTCCAACTCTCACATCCATACATGACTACTGGAAAAACCATAGCTTTGACTAGATGGACCTTAACTAATCATTAATCACTCTGATCTGATCCTGTTTCTTTATCTGTAAAATGAGGATGATTCTGTCAACTTTCTACCGCTATGGTGATGATAAATAGTATAACTATCCCCATATTTTCAGTGGATGTCTTCAAGTCGCCTTGCATAATGGGACACTGGACAATTCTGCAGAGATCTTGGTGGTGCTAGAGTTGTAAGTCTTTATCCTTCTGTATTGACATTTAATCATTTATGTTAAGAATGTTACCAAATGGAAATTCTCTCAATACAATGCATATTTAATTGTTATTTCATTCTTGATACATTCCCACTGATACCTTTGGTAGTGATAGTCAATCTTTTTAATAAATACTCATCTTCAGTTGAGAGCAAGAGTGGATTCATTGGTTTCTAATACTATATTGTTTAAGGGCCACATTTTTAAGCACTGGTAATTTTTAAAAGTCTTTCTTTGAGATCCTGGAACCTTGTTATTTTGAACTGGAATTAGAGAATGTTTCTTACATATTACAAACCATTTCCCCAAACAAGGAAGCAAACAAATATTTTATATTAGGGCGAAATATAAATGGGAAAGGGCTTTTTGAACAACAGGTAATGATATTTCAAGGACGATGTAGAACTATCCATTTCTGATACTCTCATTAGCATTCCTAGCAACAGGCATGTATGTCTCTCAATTTCTGTGTAGTTCTGTTAATCTCTCCACACAATATTCAATTTTCTTACCACAATTCAGCTGATTTATTGTTTCCCTCTTATCTTTTAACTGCTAAAGATGCAATGTAACCCCATAAATTTGTTTCAGTCTCTCAGCTTCCATATTCAAGATTGTTAATGCCCCCCAAGTATCCTTTGCTTACATCACTCCTTTAAATGTGCTCTTTCTTGCCCAATGAGTTGTTACATAATTACATGGGGCCAGTAACAATGTCATCTTGTTTTTATAGTTTTATGATTAAGGATATAAAAATGAACTGAATTGAATAAAATGTTATAAGATATTTGCAAAATACAAGCAATTGCTGCCATAGTTTTCACATATAAATGATAGAGTATGTATATATTTAAAATTGAATTTTCCTAGTATATAGATTGAAAATGTGTTCTGATAAAAAAAATCAATGTATTAATGTGTGACCTGATGATTATCTGTACATGGAGTACATCTTCTTTACAGAAGGGTTAAAATAATTATGAAAGATTTATTTTTGCCACCCTGACCATTATAACCAAAAGTTTTTTTAATTGAATATTTACACTTAAAATTTCAGTGCTTGAGAAAGGAGAAAAACCTTTTAATGGGAACAATTCCCATACCATACAATTCTCAACCTGACTACAGCTCTAAGAGTACTGGGGAGTAGTCAGGGTGACAACTGTGTCCCAGTTTGCCAGGGACTAGAGGGTTCCTGGGGCATGGGAGTTTCAGTGCTGGAACTGGGGAAATCCCAGCCAGCTGGGATGAACTGGTTCCCCAGCCCCATGAGGAGTCTGGCCTCAGTTCCTTATGCCTCCCACTCTGCATCCATACTTTTGTCATGACTTCACTGTGGACAATGTAAACCTTTTATTCCTTGACTTTAGGCTTGGCCAAGTGGCTTGTTTTGGCAAAAACATAAGGGTCTAAATAACAGAAGGCTTGAGGGTCTTGCGTGTTTCTGTTTTCTCTCTTACATCTCTGCCACACAAATGCTCTGCACTAGACCTGTCAGCACACTGGCCCGAGGGGGATGAGAGGCAAGCGGTGCAGAGCGTCCCAGCTGATACAGAGACCTGCAGTGAGAAGCCGCAGTACCCAGAGGAGCCCAGTCGAGATCAGCAGAACCCTGGCCGAATCACAGACGTGTGAGTAGAAAATGCTTACTGTTATAATGCCACTAAGATTTTGTGCTTATCTATTATACAGAATTACTGTAACAAAGCTAACTGATAGAGGTGGTCAACAAGTTTTTATTCAATACAGTAAATATTTATCAACCAACCACATGCCAGGTCCAGGGGCCACAATAACAAGCAAGATAGACAGAACTGTTATTTTCATAGAATATATGTTATTGCATTGGTCCTTATGATTCTTTTGGGAAGGTCTGCAAAGCCAAGATTATCTTCATAATAATACTAAAACATTATTTGCCTTTTCTCCTGTTTTAATGTACTGACATTGGCATGGATGATATGGACAACAGAGAGTATAACTTGTAATCTCCAGATACAAGTCAAGGTGGGGATGCTGAACTGCAGGAGGAGTCATTGTATTCACCAGCCTCATTCACTTTCAGTTACAAACATGTCAGTTTCACTTATAGTCCCTGATGAAGTAATAAAAATTAGAGATTTGATTCAATTTCCACCCTTGGGGTTAATCTTTTTTTCTTTTTAATTTATTTTTTATTGGGGTTAATCTTTTTAATCATCTGTATGACATCTTAAGATATGCCCCTAAAGGACTTCTGCCTACTATAATGGAATAGTCAATATTTGACTGAAAACTGGTTACTGCTTTAGTTGGCAAAGTCAAATCTCTATCTCACAACACACTCAAAAGTATCTTCAGCTGAGACTAAAACTATAAATATAAAACCCCAACAGTACTAGGAGGGAATATACAAGGATGCAATTTTTTACAACCCTGAACTAGGATACTTCTTTCTCAGCATTGCATGAAGATCAGAAAGCCCAAGGGACTTCAGTGTTTTCTTTTACATACTTCAGTATTGTTTTAATTTCTCTGAGGTTATTTTTATAATAAAATAATTAGACTAACCCCACTAAAAAAAAAAAAACAAGTCTCTGCCAGCATTCTTCACAAATTGCAACACAGGATTCATTGATGTCATATGAAGAACAAGCAAGTTTTAAACAATTATTACACAACTGATCACGGTTTAACGGTAAATCTCATCAGAAAACAAGTCTAGACAATCCAAGACTCTTCACACCATTCATCATGCAAAGTCAGCACTGGATCCCCTTGAGAGTGACAGAGCATTATATAAATTATGTAATTTCCCTGGATGTTCCAGAAAGTGAGGAACTTAAAAAAAGCTCATGACAGTTTACTAAAACAAAAATCAGAGAGGGTAAACACAATCTTATGATGTTCTTGCTGCAATAGTCAATTGTTAACAGCTTCCCTTAATCTTTTTCAGGCCTAAAGCGTCTTCTTCCTGGGATATGGCGCCAAACCCTATAGCTTCAAATTAATTCTTATTATAGAGTCGTGCAATGATTACTTTTTAAGTGGCAGCCCACAGAAATGGGAAGGATATGAGTCAGGTTCCTAGGTTTTCACAAGGCTTGTGTTAGCACATACCATGCCCTTAGAAAAAGACACCCCTCCTCTGAGGGGATAACAAATTGGAAAAAAAAAAAAAAAACAAATTAGAAAAAGATTCCTCCTCTGAGTGGAAGAGTTAGAAAGAGACAACCCTCTCTCTGGGTGGATTCAGCGAAGCATTAGCTGCATTTCCACCACCCTTAGCTCCCACAGCCGAAAATCTCTGGAGGGTACAGCCTGGCTAGCTGTGTGCTACTATACCACATCTTCACAAAGTAGACTCAGCTTCTTGTCCGGTTATAGAATGAAACTTTACTGAAACAATAATAGGCAATATGCATTCATACAGTGCCATTCCTCCTTGAATTGTTTGTCACACAAGGCTAATTTGGACATTGAATCTTTGAGACAGAAGGATAAAGGGATATAATCTAAAAGTTCTATCTTTTATTATATTAGATCAGCAACCAGGAAACAACGGCCCAAAAGCCAAAGCCACGAGGTTTTATAAAGCTTTACTGGAAACACCCACGCTGGTGTATGTATGTCCTGTCTACGGATCCTTTCAATCCACAAGAGCGGAGTAGCTGCGATAATCACCACGCAGCTCACAAAACTTCAAAGATTTATTATCTGGCCCTTGAGAGGAAAAATTTGTCAACTCCTATATTAGATGACCAAACGGCACTATCTCTGTCATTCCAAGTCAGCCTTTTCCTAACTGTCATTAATGAATTGTAATTTAATGCTACTACTGCTGTATATAAGATAAATTACATAATAAACAGTTATGTCCATCAAATTTCAATGTATAAACATCTTTTAAAATGCTGATAATTTCTAACCTCAAATGCAGTTCAGCCTCAAGGTTTCCATGAAACTAATTGAATTTCTACAAAACCAAAGATTAAGGAAGGTAGTATCCATTGGGTTATTGAGTGTCTCTTAATAAAGAACTTAGGTCACAAATTCCTCTGTGAAATCTTGGAAAGAAAAACAGAAACAGACTCACAGACATAGAGAACAGATTTGTGGTTGTCAAGTGGCTAGCGGTGGGAGAGGGGTGGACTGGGTGTTGCAATTAGCAGATGCAAACTATTATATAGAGAATGGATAAACAACAAGGTCCCAAGGTCCCATCGTACATGAAATGATATTCAATACCCTATGATAAATCATAATGGAAAAGAATATGAAAAACAATGTATATATACATATATCTGAATCGCTTTGCTATACAGTGGAAATTAACGCAACACTGTAAATCAACTATACTACAATAAAACAAATTTTTAAAATCATGGAAGAGAAAACATTGTTTTTGCAGATGAGCTCATTCAGTGCCTTTGCAACACAGAAAGGTGTATGCAATTTAACTTCTTTTACTTGACTGCCTGGGCTACCAGACCACCTGACTGCCTCTTGAGAAACCTGTATGCAGGTCAGGAAGCAACAGTTAGAACTGGAACAACAGACTGGTTCCAAACTGGGAAAAGAGTACATCAAGGCTGTATATTGTCACTCTGTTTATTTAACTTATATGCAGAGTACATCATGAGAAATGCTGGGCTGGAGGAAGCACAGGCTGGAATCAAGACTGCCAGGAGAAATATCATTCACCTCAGATATGTAGATAACGCCACCCTTATGGCAGAAAGTGAAGAAGAACTAGAGTATTCTGGTCCCATCACTTCATGGGAAATAGATGGGGAAACAATGGAAACAGTGACAGACTTCATTTTTTGGGCTCCAAAGTCACTGCAGATGGTGACTGCAATCATGAAATTAAAAGATGCTTGCTGCTTGGAAGAAAAGTTATGACCAACCTAGACAGCATATTCAAAAGCAGAGGCATTACTTTATCAACAAAGGTCTCTCTAGTCAAAACTGTGGTTTCTCCAGTAGTCATGTATGGATGTGAGAGTTGGACTATAAAGAAAGCTGAGGGCCAAAGAATTGATGCTTTTGAACTGTGATGTTGAAGAAGACTCTTGAGAGTCCCGTGGACCACAAGGAGGTCCAACCAGTTCATCATAAAGGAAATCAGTCCTGAATATTCATTGGAAGGACTGATGCTGAAGCTGAAACTCTAATACTTTGGCCACCTGATGTGAAGAACTGACTCATCTGAAATGACCCTAATGCTAGGAAAGATTGAAGGTGGGAGGAGAAGGGGACGACAGGGGATGAGAGGCATTACCAACTCAATGGATGTGAGTTTGAATAAACTCTGAGAGTTGGTGATGGACAGGGAGGCCGGGTGTGCTGCAGTCCATGGGGCTGCAAAGAGTCAGACATGAATGAACAACTGAACTGAACTGAACTGAACCTAAAGTAATTTCTCAACTCCAATGTAACACATCCTAAACTATCTTTTGTTTTGTTTGCTTTAATTGTCTTATTCTTATATTACGTTGTGTTACCTTTATTCCTGTTTTGAAAGGAGCAAGTTTTATAAATCATCTTTTATTAAACATCTTGGCCCAGTATTCCTTTCACCAACAATAGTATGGTAGAGGGAAAGTACACAGGTTCCATGTCATCCAGACCAGGGTTCAAACCTTAGCTCTATCCCTTGCTAGCAACGTGCCCTTAAACAACTTATTTAACATCTCTGAGCCTCAGTTTCTTCATGGATAAAATGAAACAATAACACTTACCTTGCAAAGTTGCCAGGAGATTTAAAATGAATATATATAAAGTACAAATGAAATCTGATTATAACATATGTTTTTATGGTTAGAGATTAAATCACAGGCCACAAAATGGCATCACTGGTACTAAAGCACATGATACCAAACCCTAGATTTAATACCCGGCCTAACTGCAGTTCTGACCTTCCCCAAGAGTATAATTTTTCAATTTAATTTTTTATTTTATTATTATGTAAAATAATATTGAAATGACTACCGGGATAAGTCCAACCATCTGTCTCCATATAAAGGTATTACAATATTATTGACCATATTTCCTAAGCGATAGTATCACATTCCTGTGACCTATATCACTAGAATATTTGTACCTCTTAATCTCCTCACCTATTTTACCCATCCTCTCACTGTCTTGAAATTTGGCAATTACCCATCTGCTCCCTCTATCTATGAGTCTATTTCATTTCATTTGCATGTTTGCTTGACTTTTAGATTCCACGTGAGATCATATGATATTTGTCCTTCTCTGTCTGACTTATTTCACTTAGCATAATACCATTTAAACTATCCACATTGTCACAAGGCATCAAATTAAAGAGTTTTTGCACAGCAGTGGAAACGATCAACAAAATGAAAAGTACACCTACTGAATGGGAGAAGATATTTGCAAATGATATATCTGATAAGGGAATAATATTCAAAACGTATAAAGAATTCATACAACTCAATATCAAAACAACAACAAAAACAACCTCATTAAAAAAGGACTTAGATATCCTTCCAAAGAGGACATCCAGATGGCCAACAGATACATGAAAAGATGCTCAACATAACTAAACATCAGGGAAATGCAAATCAAAGCCGTAATGAGATACCATCTTACAGCTGTCACAGTGGCCATCATCAAACGATAACAAATAACCAGTTGGTGAAGATGTGAAGAAAAGGGAACCCTCTTGTACTGGTTGGTAGGAATGTAAATTGGCACAGCCACTATTGAAAACAGTATGGAGACTATTAAAAAATATGTTTAAAGTGCCATGCAATCTAGCATTTTAACTTCTGGGTAGGTAAGAAAATTAAAACACTTATTTGAAAACATGTATGCATTCCAGTGCTCATTGTGGCATTATTTACAATAGCCAAGGTATGAAAGCAACCTGAGAGACTCCATCAGTAGATAAATAGATAAGATAGAAGATAAGGTATATGGATAAGGGTGTAATGAAATATTATTCAGCCATTAAAAAAAAAATAGAACCCAGCAATATAATTTTACCAGTGAAATAATGAGTATGATGGATCCTCACTCTCCCACCAGAAGAAGGTGACCTGGTCTGAATCAATCCTTTCTTCTCTTTTGCTCATAGCTTCCTCATCCCACCCTCCTTCTGCCTATAAAAACTGTATACTGTACAACTACTTCCCTGATAGCTCAGTTAGTAAAGAATCCGTCTGCAATGCAGGAGACCCCTGTTCGATTCCTGGGTTGGGAAGATCTGCTGGAGAAGGGACAGGCTACCAACTCTAGTATTCTTGGGCTTCCCTAGTGGCTCAGCTGGTAAAGAATCTGCTCGTATTGAGGGAGACTTGGGTTCAATCCCTGGGTTGGAAAGATCCCCTGGAGACAGGAAAGGCTACCCACTCCAGTATTCTGGCCTGGAGAATTCCATGGACTGTGTAGTCAATGCAGTCATGAAGAGTCAGACACGACTGAGTGAGTGATTTTCACTTTCATACTGTGCAATCTCTCAGAGCACCCTTATATTTATTAGATGGGATGTACCTTATTCATGAACCAATAATACAACCAATTAGATCTTCAAATTTACTAGGCTAAAGTTTTAAACTCTACCTAATATTCTTGTGATATTAAGCATTATTTTTAATTTAAAACATCTAACTAGAACTTGAGATAGCTTTGCCATGGATCATATTCAATGACTCTATCACAAAGTCATATGAGAACCTTCACACAGCACATTTGACAATAAAATAACATCATTTTGTTGCACCCAAATTTTATTAAAAAATACTATTCCTGCTTAACAGTCAATGATATTTGTAATTTTCTTTGCAAATGTGCTCTAGAGGTAGCTTTCTTATCTACCAGATAATCAAAATCACTGAGAGGAGTTCCTGAAATTCTTTCCTCCTTTATTCTTTCCATAAACATAATCATGTTTATGGAGAAGGAAATGGCAACCCACTCCGGTGTTCTTGCCTGGAGAATCCCAGGGACGGCAGAGCCTCGTGGGCTGGCATCTGTGGGGTTGCACAGAGTTGGACATGACTGAAGCAACTTAGCAGCAGCAGTAGCAATCATGTTTATGATCCTAAATCAATATTTTGCAATGGAATAAACTGATAATTTGCTCAAAACATTTTCCCACATAACATTTAATAACTCATCTTTGAAATGGCATTGTTTATAACATTGCAGCCTCAATTTATAACAGAATGTTCAGATTTTGTGGAGGCCAAATCAAAATGTATCAGCTACAAATCATGATAAAAATAACAACTATTATTTTGACAACAAGGGTTTAAATAGGACTTACCTGAAAAATGAACAGCACAACACACTCATGAACTATACGGAACTTATTACTTCTGATCCTAAAAATAGCACAGAATGAAAATCAGAGATTAATACAGACAGAAAAAAAAAATAGGAAAATTGTGAAAGAAAAACAGAGCACATTTATCCAGTCCAAGCATCATCTTTATTTGATTACGAAGAGCTTTGGAATAAAAAAACCAATCTAAAGTTACATACTTAAAAGGCAAATTTTTCTTTTCAGATGGTCACAAATGGGCTCCATGGAAAGAGGGGTTGTGTTTGACTACTATTCACTGCTCATCACAGAATAAACATATTTATTTACATTTATACTTTAAATGTATAAGTGTATGAAACATTAACATATAGACAGTTGGCTTCTTCTAGCCAGATGTATGATTTGGACTACATCAGAGTAAGTCCTCCGATGAGGAAACAGTCCTGCTTGAACGGTGCCTTACAGAGGTGGCAAGATGCAGAGTCCTATATGACCAACCTCCCTACCCCGGCCAGGAGACAGTCAAGTTCTGTCTCCACTCTTAGAATATCTGGGGTCTCTCCTTTCCACCTCAATTCCTCAGGTTGGAATAAAACTCAAAGCTTCTTTGTGAGGGTGCCGAAGTACCCTCTAGACTGCGCCCAGCTCCTGAGATGGGACTGCCACATTAAACTCAGGTCATCCAGTTACATTTGAATTTTAGAGCAACAACAACTAATTTTTTAGTATAAGCGTGCTTTAGTGGAGGTGATGGAATTCTAGCTGAGGTGTTTTAAATTCTAAAAGATAATACTCTTAAAGTGTTGCACTCAATATGCCAGAAATTTTGGAAATCTTAGCAGTGGCCACAGCACTGGAAAAGGTCAGTGTTCATTCCAATCTCAAAGAAAGGTAATAAAAAGAATGTTCAAACTACCGTACAATTGCACTCACATGCTAGCAAGAATATGCTCAAAATCCTTCAAGCTAGACTTCAGCAGTACATGAACTAAGAACTTCCAGAGGTACAAGCTGGATTTAGAAAAGGCAGAGGAACCTGAGATCAAACTGCCAACATCTGCTGGATCACAGAAAAAGCAAGAAAATTCCAAAACACATCTATTTTTGTTTCATTGACTATACTAAAGCCTTGACAATGTGGATCACAGCAAACTGTGGAAAATTCTTAAAGAGATGGGATTACCAGACCAATTTACCTGTCTCTTGAGAAACCCTCATGCAGGTCAAGAAGCAATAGTTAGAACCAGACATGGAACAATGGACTGCTTCAAAATTGGGAAAGGAGTATATCAAAGCTGTATATTGTAACCCTGCTTATTTAACTTATAACTTACATGTAACTTATATTTAACCTATGCAAAATGCTGGGCTGGATAAAGCACAAGCTGGAATTAAGATTGCCAGGAGAAATATCAACAACCTCAGATATGTAGATGATACTACTCTATTGGCAGAAAGCAAAGAGAAACTAAAGAACCTCATGATGGTGGTGAAAGAGGAGAGTGAATAAGCTGACTTAAAACCCAACATTCAAAAACCGAAGATTATGGCATCCAGTCTTACCACTTTACGGCAAATAGATGGAGAAAGAGTGGAAATTGACAGATTTTATTGTCCTGGGCTTCAAAATCACTGCAGATGGTGACTGCAGCCACAAAATAAAAAGATGCTTGCTCCTTGGAAGAAAAGCTATGACAAACCTAGGCAGTGTTAAAAACCAGAGACATCACTATGCTGACAAACGTCCATAAAGTAAAAGCTATGCTTTTTCCAGTAGTCATGTATGGAGGTGAGAGCTGGACCATAAAAAAGGCTGAGCACCAAAGTGTTGATGCTTTTGAACTGTGGTCCTGGAGAAGACTCTTGAGAGTTCCCTGGACAGCAAGAAGATCAAACCAGTCAATAATAAATGAAGTCAACCCTGAATATTCTTTGGAAGGACTGACGCTGAAGCTGAAGCTCCAGTACTTTGGCCATCTGATGTGAAGAGCTGACTCACTGGAAAAGACCCTGATGATGGGAAAGATTGAGGGCAAGAGGAGACGGGGGCAACAGAGGAGGAGATAGTTGGTTGGTATCACTGCCTGAATGGGCATGAGTTTGAGCAAACTCAGGGAGACAGTGAAAGACAGGGAAGTCTGACTTGCTGCAGTTCATGGGGTTGCAGAGTTGGACACAACTTAGCAACTGAACCACGCTTAGTATAAGAATTTGAGATGTACTTATGCTAAAAATAATTATTCACTGCTGATCTAAAATTCTAATTTAATTAGGAATCCTGTGTCAGTATGTGCAAAACCTAGAACCCCTTGCAAAAGAGAGAACTTTTAGGTGACAACTTACTGTTTTGGCAGCTGTGGGGCAATTAAACACTAGTCCTAGAGAAAAACCCGAAGACTGAAATCAATGTGAAATAGAACTTCCAGAGTCACAAGAAATTTCCTCCAGTATTAACACTCAACAAAGTTTGGTCTGATGTCTTTTATTTAAAAAATGACAAAAACTTGATCCAGTTGGTTGCATGCAGGAGGGAAGAGGGGTAAGAAAAATTCATATTGATCTATTTTTTTCTTCAGTTTTTGAAACTATAAAACTTTTAGGTAACTATCACAATATAGCAAAGCTAATTAACTCTAGTTTGTCTTATTCAGTTTATCCCGTATGTCATATTCCTACCATCTTCAGGTGATTGCTAAAGAGCATTTCTCGTATTTGTGCATTAAGCAAACTTCCTTTTGCCTGATCCTGTGAAATGAATCACCTACAGGCTTTCTGTTGGTTGAGTGGCTAAGTAATGACTTGATCACAAGTATTATTTTGAGCTCTGCATTTGTAAAATACTTTACATACAATACTGTATGGGAACCCTCCTACACTGTTGGTGGGAATGCAAACTGGTGACGTCACTATGGCAAATACTATGGGGGCTCCTTAAAAAAACTGAAAGTAGAGCTACTCTATGATTATCTAGCAATTCCACTCCTGGGCATATATCCGGCAAAGACAGAAAATAATTCGAAAAGATACATGCACCCCAATATACATAGCACCACTATTTACAATAGCCAAGACATGGAAGCCAATCTAAATGTCTATTGACAGATGAATGGATAAAGACGATGGATACATATATGTGTATGTATGTGTGTGTGTGTGTATACATACACACAATGGTCCCTTCATGGATTACAGTCTTGCTGTGGCTAAGGGACTTGCATAACTCAATGAAGCTATGAGCCATGCCATGCAGGGCTACCCATGATGGACAGGTCATAGTGAAGAGTTCTGACAAAACGTAGTCCTCTGGAGGAGGGAATGGCAAACCACTCCAGTATTCTTGCCATGAGAACCCCATGAACAGTATTATGACATTGAAAGACGAGGAGTCCCCAGGTCGGAAGAGGTGCAGTATGCTGCTGGGGAAGAGCAGAGGGCAATTACTAATAGCTTCAGAAAGAATGAAGTCGTTTGGCCAAAGCAGAAATAATGCTCAGTTGTGGGTGTGTCTGGTGGTGAAAGTAAAGTCCAGCGCTGTAAAGAAAAATATTGCATAGGAACCTGGACTGTTAGGTCCATGATGTGGTAAATTGGATGTGGTCAAGCAGGAGATCCAACCAGTCCATTCTAAAGGAGATCAGCCCTGGGTGTTCTTTGGAATGATGCTAAAGCTGAAACTCCAGTACTTTGGCCCCCTCATGCGAAGAGTTGACTCATTGGAAAAGACTCTGATGCTGGGAGGGATTGGGGGCAGGAGGAAAAGGGGACGACAGAGGATGAGATGGCTGGATGGCATCATCGACTTGATGGACATAAGTTTGAGTGAACTCTGGGAGTTGGTGATGCACAAGGAGGCCTGCCTGGTGTGCTGCGGTTCATGGGGTCGCAAAGAGTCGGATACAACTGAGCGACTGAACTGAACTGAACTGAACTGAGGCAGAGATGGCAAGAGTGATTGTTAACATCTCGGGAATCAGTAAACTAAAATGGATGGGAATTGCTAGCAAATTTAATTCAGACAGCTATTTTATCTACTTCTGTGGGCAAGAATTCCTTAGAAGAAATGAAGTATTACTCATAGTCAACAGAAGTCTGAAATGCAGTCCTTGGGTACAATCTCAGAAATGACAGAATAGTCTCAGTTGGTTTCTAAGGCAAACCATTCAACATCACAGTAATCCAAGTCTATAGTGAAACCACTGATGCCAAAAAAGGTGAAGTTGACTGGTTCTATGTAGCCCTACAACATCTTCTAGAACTAACACCAAAATAAGATGTCCATATCATCATAGGAGAGTGGAATGCAAAAGTAGGAAGTCAAGAGATACCTGGAGTAACAAGCAAGTTTGGCCTTAGAATACAAAATGAAGCAGGGCAAAAACTAACAGAGTTTTATCAAGAGTACACAGTGGTCATTGCAAACACCCTTTTCCAACAACCCAGAAGAAGACTCTACATATGGACATCAATGGTCAATACCGAAATCAGACTGATTATTTTCTTTGCAGCTAAAGATGGAGAAGCTCTATATAGTCAGCAAAAATAAGACATGGAGCTGACTGTGGCTCAGCTAATCAGGTCCTTATTGCAAAATTCAGGCTTAAACTGAAGAAAGTAGGGAAAACCACTAGGCCATTCAGGTATGACCTAAATAAAATCCCTTATAGTTATACAGTGGAGGTGATACATAGAGTCAAGGAATTAGATCTGGCAGACAGAGTGCCTGAAGAAGTAGGGATGGAGGTTTGTAACACTGTACAGGAGGCACTGACCAAAATCATCCCCAAGAAAAAGAAATACAAGAAGGCAAAGTGGTTATCTGAGGAGGCTTTACAAATAGTTAAGGAAATAAGAAAATTGAAGGGCAAGGGAGGAAGGGAAAGATATATTCAACTGAATGCAAAGTTCCAGAGAATAGCAAGGAGAGATAAGAAGGCCTTCTTCAATGAACAATGCAAAGAAATAGAGAAAAACAATAGAATGGGAAAGACTAGAGATCTCTTCAAGGAAACTGGAGACCTCAAGGGAATATTTCATGCAAGGATGAGCACAATAAAGGACAGAAGGACCTAATAGAAGCAGAGGAGATTAAGAAGAGGTGGAAAGAATACACAGAAGAACTATACAAAAAAGGTCTTAAGGACCCAGATAACTGGCCAGACATCCTAGAATGTGAGGTCAAGTAGGCCATAGGAAGCATTACTATGCACTAAGCTAGTGGAAATGATAGAATTCCAAAGGAACTATTTAAAATCCTAAAGGCCCAGCAATCCCACTACTGGGTATACACCCTAGGAAACCAGAATTGAAAGAGACATATGAACCCCAATGTTTGCTGAAGCACTATCTACAATAGCTAGGACATGGAAGCAACCTAGATGTCCATTGGCTGAAGAATGGATAAGGAAGTTGTGATACATATACACAATGGAATGTTACTCAGCTATGAAAAGGAACACATTTGAATCAGTTTTTGGTGGATGAACCTGGAGCCTAGTAAAAGAGTGAAGTAAGTCAGAAAGAGAAAGACAACTACTGTATATTAACTCATACATATCGAATTTAGAAAGACAGTACCAACAATTCTACATGCAGGGCAGCAAAGGAAACACAAATGCAAAGAGGAGACTTTTGGACTTAGTGGGAGAAGGCGAGGGTGGGATGATTTGAGAGAACACTATGGAAACATGTATATTACCATATGTAAAATAGAAAACCAGTGCAAATTTGATGCATGAAGCGGGGCACCCAAAGCCAGTGTTCTGGGACAACCCAGAGGGATAGGGTGGGGAGGGAGGTGGGAGGGGTTTCAGGATGGGTGGCAGGGAACACATGTATGCCTGTGGCTGATTCATGCTGATGTATGGCAAAAACCATCACAATATTGTAAAGTAATTATTCTCCAATTAAAATAAATTAATTAACTTTTAAAAAGGAAATTTAAAATGAAAACTAAGTTCTTTGTAAAAGTAACAAATGAAACAAGTGCTTTGACTAAAAAAACAAATAAAATCCTAAAGGATGATGCTGATAAAGTGTTTTACTCAACATGTCAGGACTGGGAAAGGTCAGTTTTCATTCCAATTCCAAAGGAGGGAAATGCCAAAGAATGTTCAAACTACCACACAATTGTGCTCATTTCACATGCTAGTAAGGAAATGCTCAAAATCCTTCAAGCTATGCTTCAGTAGTACATGAACCAAGAACTTTCAGATGTATAAGCTGGGTTTAGAAAAGGCAGAGGAATCAGAGATCAAATTGCCAGCATTCAATGGATTACAGAGAAAGCAAGGGAATTCTGTTTCATTGACTACACTAAAGTGTTCAACTGTGTGGGTCACAACAAACTGTGGAATATTCTTAAAGAAATGGGAATACCAGACCACCTTACCTGTCTCCTGAGAAATCTGCATGCAGGTCAAGAAGCAACAGTTAGAACCAGACGTGGAACAATGGACTGATTGCAAATTGGGAAAGGAGTACATCAAGGCTGCATGCTGTCACCTTGCTTATCTAACTTATATGCATAGTACAGCATGCAAAATGCTGGGCTGGGTGATGCACAAGCTGGAATCAAGATTGCCGGAAGAAATATCAACAACCTCAGATATGCAGATTTCTCTAAAGGAAAATGCAGAGAAACAAAAGAGCCTCCTGATGAGGGTGAAGGAGTAGAGTGAAAAAGCTGGCTTGAAATCAATATAAAAAAATTAAGATCATGGTATACAACCAGAACACTTCATGGCAAATAGATGTGGAAAAAGTGGAAGCAGTGACAGATTTTATTTTCTTGGGTTCTAAAATCACTGTGGATGGTGACTATAGCCACTAAATTAAAAGATGCTTGCTCCTTGGAAGAAAAGCTATGACAAACCTAGACAGCATATTACAAAGCACAGACATCACTTTGCTGACAAAGGTCCATATAGACAAAACTATGGTTTTTCCATAGTCAAGTATGGATGTGAGAGCAGACAATAAAGAAGGCTTAGCACCAAAGAACTGGTGCTTTCAAACTGTGGTGCTGGAGATGACTCTTGAGAATCCCTTAGCCTACAAGGGGACTTCTCTTGTAGCTCAGTTGGTAAGAACTTGGCCTGCAGTGCAGGAGACCTGGGTTCGATGCCTAGGATGGAAAGATCCCCTGGAGAAGGAACTGGCAACCCACTCCAGTAATGTTGCAATCAAATCAGTCAATCTTAAAGGAAATAAACCCTGAATATTCACTGGAAGGGCTGATACTGAAACTGAAGCCCCATAACTCTACCTATCTGATGGGAAGAGCTCACCTATTGGAAAAGACCCTGAAGCTGAGAAAAGTTGAAGGCAAAAAGAGAAAGGGGTGGCAGAGGATGAGACTGTTAGATAGCATCAGTTCAGTGGATGAGAGTTTGAGCAAACTCTAAGAGATAGTGAAGAACAGGGAAGCCTGGTGTGCTCTAGTTCATGGCTTCCAAACAGTTCAACACAACTTAGCAAATGAACTACAACAACAACAGTATATGCAGTAGAATATTACTCAGCCACAAACAAGAATGAAATAAAGCCACTCAGCAACATGGATGGATGGATCCAGAGATTATCATACTAAGTGAAGTAGTCAGACAAAGAGAAAAATTAAATATTATCATTTATATGTGGGATTTTAAAAATGATGCGCATGAACTCATTTACCAAACAGAAAGAGATTCACAGACATAGAAAACAAACTTACAGTTACCCAAGTGGAAAAAGGGGAGGGATAAATTAGAAATGTGAGAGATTAACAGGTATATTATACTATATGTAAAACTAATAAACAATAAGAATCTACTGTATAGCATAGGGAACTATATTCAATATCTTATACAAAACTATAATGGAAAAGAATCTGAAAAAGGATATACATATGTATATATTCACTCAATCCTTGTACTATATACCAGAAAAGTGAAAGTGAAAGTGAATTTGAAGTTGCTCAGTCGTGTCTGACTCTTTGTGACTCCATGGACTGTAGCCTACCAGGCTCCTCTGTCCATGGGATTTTCCAGGCAGTAGTCCTGGAGTGGGTTGCCATTTCCTTCTCCAGGGGATCTTCCCAACCCAGGGCTCGAACCTGCGTCTCCTGCATTGTAGACAGATGTTTTACCATCTGAGCCACCAGGGAAGCCATGCCAGAAAACCTGTAGGCTACCAAAACCCCTGAGGCCAAGCCCATACCTTCTCTTTGTTTTCTCATTTGTGAGATGTAAATATAGTACTCACTCTGATATTTACATCTCACAAATGAGAAAACAAAAACCCAGAGAAGGTATGGGCTTGGCCTCAGGGGGTTTGGCTAGTCTTTAAATCCTAGAGAAGAATTCTAGTTCTGCAGTCCTTTGTGCTACCTCTTTCTTCTCTGAGGCCCTGTAAAGTAATCTGCATGTGTCTAAATTCTGCCCAACATTTGCCGATGGCCACAGGTGAGGTGAAGTGAGACCTCCAAGAGGAGAGTGAAAATTTAGGGGAAGGATTACTGGGACTCAGGTGCATCCCACTTTTCCCACTCCCTTTCTTTCTTTGTTCTTTCCATTAGTCCTCATTTTGTGAGTATTTTCATGTCACATCCAATCAAATTTTATTTTCTCCTTAGTTCTTTGTTTTTAGGATTTCATGTTTGTTTATTTGAGGCGTGCTTCCCTACAAATGAAAATATGTTCTCAAATATACCATCTATTGAAAAACTGCCCACTGTAATTATGAAACAGTTCCATGGTGCCATCATTTGATCCTGTCTAATCCCATATTCAAAAGCCATTTAGAAATGGGTTTTCTCATTCATACCTTAAACAGTCAATCTAGTTGCATTGTTTGGTTATTCTTGTTTGATTGATTCACTCTGTTTTATTATACTGAACTTATTTAAAAGCTTCTGTTTTATAATTGTGTGGGACTTGGGGGCAATTCATTCAAAGGTCTGTACCCTATAAATAAATTACTCTCCTTTTGCTACTAACATGAACTGGTTCTATTGAAACCAGGGGGGAAAACGCAAAAGAAAGCTGAAGACACAGCTTTTGTTAAAGTGAGGGGAAAAAGTACACCTATTCTGTTTAGAGAAGACCTTTAAAAACCCACAGTGATTATATAAAAGGGAGCAAAAGCAGTTTAGGAAGAGACGAAATAAATGGTAAACAATCGTACCTCCAACATAGAGAATGCGTCATTTCCTCATTTAAAAGGTGTTGGAAGTCAAGAAAACTGGTGTCAGTCTTAAGAAAAAGAACAGAGGTTGGCCTTTTTTTTTTTGTATTTTGCAGCATATGTAGTGGCCATTCTGTTAATTAGCTATACTTTTAAAAACAACCCCGTGAATCAGGTTTTAAAACTCCAGAAACTAAGGAGAAAGAGAAATAGTTCAGGTCTGTGTAATTTGCACATCAAGTAACTGTGCTTGAAATTTTATTCCAGAAAATATTTACAGACTGCTTTCTTCTGATATTGGACTTCCCTGGTGGCTCAGACGGTAAAGCGTCTGTCTACAATGTGAGAGGCCTGGGTTCAGTCCCTGGGTTGGGAAGATTTCCTGGAGAAGGAAATGGCAACCCACTCCAGTACTCTTGCCTTGAAAATCCCATGGATGGAGGAGCTTGGTGCAGGCTACTATCCATGGGGTTGCAAACAGTTAGTTGGGCATGACTGAGCAACTTCTCTTTTCTTCTGATACCTGAGAATAAGGACACTATTGTTTTAACTTGGAAATTTTCTGCTTGTAAACATCTCTGTGGAAAAAGAATGGGGTCAGTACTTTTCATAAACCATGTGATTTGACGACTGTCCAATGCATAATTACCCTAGTATTACATATATGTTATGGCAAAGGATGGAGATGATACTTCTGACGAAATTGTATCCAAACATCTCACTGTACCAAATTTACGAGAATTAACAAACACGTTCAGTGCAGTTGGAGAGCTGGTACACTTCTGTGGAGGAGGTGGGGGCGAGCCACTACCAAGAGAGCAGAAACGAAGAAACGGTGGCCCATGGCTTTTAGCAATGAGACTCCCTTTAGTTGACTCATCCAATGTGAAAATAAAATGAAATATCTTCTCTTCTGCAGTCAAGAAGATAATTAATGAGCCACTCATTTCTAAATGAAGACCTAAGGGAATACAGCAACCGGTCTTGAATTTTAAAAGAGAAAAGTGCTTACATGTTTCAAAGAATACCAAGTTAAAAAAATCACCCCATTAACACTTGAATTTGAGTTCTTATTCGTTTCTAAATGAGCTGTAACCCACGCCGTGGGTCTCCTTGAGTACTACTCATCAACTGTAATTACCATCTTTGGTAAAGTACGGAGAAATGGGAATATTTTTCCTGCTATCTGCTTTCTTTTAGATAAAGTCAGATGGACAGTGCATTTGAGTGAGTGAAGTTGCTCAGTCGTGTCCAACTCTTTGCGACCCCATGGACTGTAGCCTACAAGGCTCTTCTGTCCATGGAATTTTCCAGACAAGGGTACTAGAGTGGGTTGCCATTTCCTTCCCCAGGGGATCTTCCTGACCCAGGAATTGAACCCCGGTCTCCCACATTGCAGGCAGACGCTTTACCGTCCGAGCCACAAGGGAAGTCACCCTGGTGACTTCAGGGACAGTGCATTTAGAGCCCCTCAAATATAGGGCAAGGGCCTCAAGGTGAATCTGTAGACCGCTGTTCACCCTTAGATTTCAGACAATGAAAAGCACCTGAAATAGGGAAGGGTTTTAGAAAGAATGTCAGCCAAAAAGAGGTAAACATTCATCCTTGGATTTCTTACCAACATTTTCAGGCAGTGGCTCAGGTGATCTTTATTGATGATAACAGTTAACATTTACTGAGTGCCAACTACATGCCAAGTACTTTATGTGCACTGTGTTCTTAAATTCTTATCCCAAATTTTGTGTTAGAGAATATAGGGACGATTATTACTCTCATTTGACAGATGGGTAAACTGAGGTTGAAAGAGTGAAAGTTTCTTGCCAAAGATCTTACAGCTGATACAGGCAGAATCCAAATCCTTGTCTAACAGTTCGGGAATCCTTGTCCAACGGTTCAGGAACCCTTGTCCAAACACCGCTTCTGTCCAACTGCGTGTGCCAAAATCTTTAGGGTTGGAGGGATGTGACACAGCCATCAGCCAGGCTCAGGGATGTTCCCCCGAGTACCGTNCATTGGAAAAGACTCTGATGCTGGGAAAGATTGAAGGCAGGAGGAGAAGGGGATGATAGAGGATGGAATGGTTAGATGGCATCACTGACTCAATGGTCATGAGTTTGAGCAAACTTGGGGAGACAGTGAATGATAGGGAAGCCTGGCATGCTTCAATCCATGGGGTTGCAAAGAGTTAGACAGGACTTAGCAACTGAAGAACAGCAACAACTTCAATTCATATGCTGAGGCTCTAATTCTGTTACAGAAAAAAAAGTCACAATATTTATTTAAGGTGGTGAGGCCAGTTTCATGCAGTGAGGGGTTTGCAGACTTTGGCTGGGGGGTGAGGGAGGAGTGGGTGATGTAGAGGGTTATTAGCAGATGGAAAACTACTAAAAGTCCATAGGGATTTTTGCTAGGCCCACTCAGTAAGATCTTTGCCAAAGACAGGACCAGCAATAAGATAGCCAGGACTGGGTGAAGGAAATGGATCATCTATCAAGGGTGAGAGATTTTTGCTAAACTGATGCCACAGGATTCTTGCTAAAATTATACTAAGTAGGCCAAGGACAAAACCCAAGGTCAGGGTTTTGAGAACTTAGTGCAGTCTGACTAGAGTTTGGTTAAGGAGTCTTTGTCAATGCCCAATACCTCAGAATATGAGATTAAAATGAGGCCCTTAGGGTGGACCCCAATCCAATCTGCCTGATGTTCTTATAAGAGGAGGAAATCTGGACATGCAAAGAGACACCAGGGACACACGTGCACAAGGAAAAGACCATGGGAGGACGAGGCAAGAGCAGGTGGCCATCCACAAGTCAAAGAGAGAGGCTTCAGGATAAAATCAACCCTGCTTTTGTAACTGAGCAAGACAGAAGAGGGCAACAGAGGATGAGATGGTTGGACGACATCCTCGAGTCAATGGACAAGAATTTGAGCCAACTCTGGGAGACAGTGAAGGACAGAGAAGCCTGGCATGCTGCAGTCCATGGGGTCCAAAGAGTAGGACAGGACTGAGTGACTGACCGTGATCATGATTCATGATCCCAAATCTCGAATCTCTTCATATCTAGAAAGTCACCAAATCCCTTCATGGTGACATCAGCTTCTTGTGACTAGCAGAAAACCTCTTGTAAAGTAAACGCTCAGTTGCACTGAACACCCACCCTCTTCAATGAAATCTTATATATTGACCTTCCCCAACTGCCTCTTTGGAGCTGTCTCTCAGAGCTATCTGAGCTGCTGCCTTCTGGGCTACAGTCCTCATTTTGTTCCAAAGAAAACTTAACTTGTCAACTCTCAAGATGTGCATCTATTTTAGTCAACAGAGTCTTCCTAGGACAGGCCTTCCCCTGTAAGCTTTGCCTTAGCTCCTCTTTGAAGTACCTGCTGCTGCTGCTGTTGCTAAGTCACTTCAGTTGTATCCGACTCTGTGAGACCCCATAAACGGCAGCCCACCAGGCTCAGCCTTCCCTAGGATTCTCCAGGCAAGAACACTGAAGTGGGTTGCCATTTCCTTCTCTAATGCATGAAAGAGAAAAGTGAAAGTGAAGTTGCTCAGTTGTGTCCGACTCTTCACAACCCCATGGCCTGCAGCCTACCAGGCTCCTCTGTCCATGGGATTTTCCAGGCAAGAATGCTGGAGTGGGTTGCCATTGCCTTCTCCTTGAAGTACCTAGATACTAGCATTTGATACAAATTTCCTGAGTTGTGTGGCAGATGTGAAAATCAAATGTAAGAACTACTTGATAACCATGAACACACAGCACCATGCCTCTTGGAGCCTAGGGACTGTTAAAATCAACCCTGTGACTCCACTCTGGTGCTTCATGATCAGCCAATCAGAGAATTGTGCACAGAGAATCAATTACAGACCCTGCTGATCCTCCTCCCCACCTGCTCTTTAAAAATGCTTTGCAGAAACCCTTTGGGGAACTCATCACTTTGCATGGCCTTGGAATAAACTTTTCTCTGCTTCAAACTCCAACGTTTCAGTTTGTTTGGCCTCACTGCATCAGGCACATGAACTTGTGTTAACACTCTCACTTTGATCCTGAACTTCCTGCTTCCTGAACTGTGAAAAATAAATTTCTGTTGTTGAAGCCACCTAGTCTGTGATACTTTGTTACACAGTAAAAACAAGCAGGACCCTGTGGTACAAAAGCCTCTCTGTGTCTCTCATTTCGTGTTTGCGGGAAAAGGCTTAAGCTTCCTATTCCAACCTTTAGTTCCAAAGGGCAGATTAAGCAGCTACTGTGGCACCCTATACCAAGACCACAGGTGTGGAGCCTCGTACCAAGGTCACAGGACAAAAATCTCTGGAGTTGACCAAGCCCCATAGCAACTGTTGCCACAAGCTTCCAGATCTAAATCAGCCAGTTCCCTGGCCCCATATTAGGTAAAATACCCCGCTGTTACTCACCGTATAGCATCTGAACCAATCGCCTAATGCCACAATTTCAGTAGGAACTTTGTCTTGAGGCTATAAAAATTGGCTACTAGCCTAAGAAAGTGTTTGGCTCTTTCTTGAGCCAGCTCAATGTTCTAACAGCATCTCCCACTCTAATAAACTTCATTCTCCTCTCACTCTGCCTCGTGTCTGGAAATTCTTTTCCAACCTTCGCAGGGACCATGACAGTTACTAGTTAGGGAAGGGGCTTCCCTGGTGGCCCAGTGGTAAAGAATTCGGCTTCCAATGCGGGACATGTGGGTTCAATCCCTGAGTCAGGAAGATCCCCTGAAGAAAGGCATGGTGACTCACTCCAGTATTCTTGCCTGGGAAATTCCATTGACAGAGAAGGCTGGCAGGCTACAGTCCATAGGGTTGCAAAACAGTCTGACATAACTTAGTGACGAAACAACAACAATTAAGGGAGAAAGGGAATGCAGAAAGGAAGGAAAAGCAGTAAAGAAGCAATAATTCAGTGATAAGGCAGAGCCCTAAGGACAAGGGATATACATAACAGTATGATGAAAAACCTAGATAGTGTATTAAAAAGTGGAAACATTACTTTGCCAACAAAGGTCCATATAGTCAAAGCTGTGGTTTTTCCAATAGTCATGTATGCATGTGAAAGTTGCACCATAAAGAAGGCTGAGTGCCAAATGATTGATGCTTTTGAACTGTGGTGTTGGAGAAGACTCTTGAGAGTCGCTTGGACTGCAAGGAGATCCAAATAGTCCATCCTAAAGGAAATTAATCCTGAGTATTCATTGGAAGGACTGATGTGGAAGCTGACGATCCAATACTTTGGCCACCCGATGTGAAGAGCTGGCTCATTGGAAAAGACCCTGATGCTGAAAAAGACTGAAGGTGCGTAGAGAAGGGGACAAAAGAGGACAAGATGATTGGATAGCATCACCGACTCAATGGACATGAGTTTGAGCAAGCTCTGGGAGATGGTGAAGGACAAGGAAGCCTAACGTGTTGCAGTCCTTGAGGTTGCAAAGAGTCAGACATGACTGATCAACTGAACAACAACAAATGATGAATAGGAACTAAGGTCTCCACCTAGGTGGAGGATGGTAACTTCAGGTTGAGAACAAAGACACAGACCCTAGCTTGGCTGGAACCAGAAGGCTGATGACTGAGATCCTGAAATATCACTGTGTTACCTCCCCACCAACCGATTAGAAGGGAGCCAAGTATCCTGCAGCCCTTAACCCAATATTGCCTTTAAAAACTCTTCCCTGAAAGTCGCTGGGGAGTTCTGGTCTTTTGAGCATGACCTGCCTGTTCTCCGTGCTCAGCCCTTGCAACAAACCTCCCTCTGCTCTGAACTCTGATGCTTCATTTTTTCTGGCCTTATTTTGCATTGAGCACACAAACTTGGGTTCTATAACAGCAGCCCAAGCAAAGGAACACATTCCCTGAATATCAATTTTAATGAGCATCTTCAAGTAGGAGAGAGAAATAACTGCTTAAGAAGAAAAAGAAAAAAAATGGAATATATTCTGCTTTTAGATTTAATAATCTAGGCCTTATAAGATCTTTAAAAATAAGAGGAATGAACTCTATTCGACCAACGTTTCTTCAGAACAGGGTCCCCAGCTAAGCTCCCTGATCCTGCTGGTTATGAGGGGTAAGTCCTCCATCTTTTAAGATCTTTCCCTTTTGCTGGGCCACATGAACAATAGGAAAAGACAAATCTGTATCATAAACACACTGAACTATTTTACAGAAATAACTTACGGGGAAAAGAGCAAAACACTCCTTCTTATTACCAAATGATTGCTTCAGGAGCATTTCCTTCATAAACTATCATCAAATATCCAACCACGAAACAAATCTATTAAATTGCATCAATTTCTAATCAAATTCAGAGAAACACAGGAAGTCAAGTGCTCTGGGTCATAATCTCAGATTCATCATTAATTGTAGAAGTAAACAGTAACTAGTAACAAGGTGAGTCACATTTCTTCTCTATGTCAATTCCAAATCTAGACAATAAGACTAATGACATATTTCCTAAACTAATATTTGGTAAGTTATTAAAGTGATGAAAATAGTTGTGAAATATTTAGATGGACAATGGGCTAGACAAGTATAAGACAATATTACATGCAGCATTTTTCTAATAGNATTCCAAATCTAGACAATAAGACTAATGACATATTTCCTAAACTAATATTTGGTAAGTTATTAAAGTGATGAAAATAGTTGTGAAATATTTAGATGGACAATGGGCTAGACAAGTATAAGACAATATTACATGCAGCATTTTTCTAATAGCTAATTTCTACAAAACAAACCTTTGAAAATAAATTAAATCCATCTAGACATACCCTCAAAAGAATCTTATAAAATATGTATTAGAGGTTTTTTTTAAACCAATTACATGAAGTAAATTGTGTAACCTCTTACTGAAATAACATATTACTATACAAATTAATGACCAAAAAATAATGCAAACCCAGAAGTTTTTCATAAATCACTGTGTTGCTTGTCCACGATTTTCTCAAAGGTGTAAATTCCCTTCCAAATTTCAGAGCAGATACTCTGAAAATTTTCTATGTTAAAGACTACCAACCCAAACTTTGTCACTCTTACTCATAGCAACACCCTTTCCACCCATTGAGTTTATCTTTCCACAATCTCTAACAGCATCTAAGCCTCCTTTTTCAAGAAACAGCTTCCTGTGAAATTCAATTATCATGTGCATGCAAACTGTACCCAAAGTTATATGCCAAATTTTGACATTGCTGAAACTAAAACTAAGAGTGTGTGTTTCACCTCTCCCCTGCACTCGTACTTAGTTTTCATTCCTTGAGTCAAGAATATGGGGGCAAGAAGTTCACTCAGGAGATGGTTTCAGGAAGAGGGGGAAACAGTAGGTGAGATGGAGAAGGGAAGGGAGCTGATAAAAGGTATGTAAAAGCAGGCAACTGGAACTCATCCCACTGGGGACCTCTGGGGAGCAGTCTAGAGCACACCCCCAAAGCTGGATATTTATCCACGTCTCCCATTGTATACTAGTTAATCAATGCCATCAGCATGAGCCTTTTTTCAGCTCTTCTTTCTCTTTCACTCTTATCCATTCTCTTATCAAAGCCGATGGGTTCTTACCTCTCTATACTGACTCAGCTTCACATTTCCTTTTTTCCTCCCACATCCAAACTCATAAGGCCCTTGGCCAGAGTTCTGTGAATCCTCTGAGCTGGGAGCCCTGTCTCCAGTCCCAACCTGGTGCCACCTTGGCTATGAACTATGGTTCAAACCCCAGTGACAGAATGTTATTTTTTTCTCTTGCTCAAGTGGTACAACACTGCACATTATATTAAAGCCAAAAGATTTGACCTAATCTTTCCTTTTTGCCCAACTTTAACCCCAGATAATCAAATCTACTTGATGCTTTCTGTGGGATCTGCACCATCTGGCTGGACCTGGCCCTTTCCGGTCATACTATGCCATTCTCCCTGTATTTTCTACCAGTCAGCCATATTTGCCTCCTGTGAGTTCTTGAACTTGTCAAGTTCCTTCCAGCTCATGGGTTTTGCACATGCTTTTCCCCTCCTTAGTCTGCAACATTTCTCTCGATTCTTCGCTTATGCCTCCCTGAGTTGGAATGGCATTTAATTAAGTCTTTCTAACTGATTCTCCTGTACCCAGCCTCAACTTCCTGTGCTCTGACAGGTCAAATGCCTTGTTACATACTTTTATAGCCTGTTTTTCTCCTTCCTACCACTTCATATGATTGCAGTTAATTTATTGGTTAATTGCATTAATTGATTAATTACATTTTAAATTTCTGCTTCTCCCAGCAGGCTGTAAGTTTTATGAGTGCCTGCACTGCTCACCCATGTATCCTTAACACCTAGCATGATGCTTAGCACACTACCAGTGCTCAATATATATGAAAGAATGAATATTATGCAAATTACACTTTCTAGCTCTGAAGGTTTTGATTTCTTGTCCCCTGATGGCTTCCACCCTCTTCAATTAGATAAAATATTTTGTAAACAACTGTGCTCAAAAAATATTGCAGATGGATCCCCCAACAAGCAATCTGAGAGGGCTCTTTGTAAACATAAAGGTAAAGGGTAAAATGTTACAAAATCGTTATCATTCTTTATCCATCATCAAAACATCACGTTGTGTATCATTTGCAAACTAGATCTAATGAAACAGTAATGTTTTCAGGGACTTGATAACAATGCTGGCCGTAGGAGACTATAGAAAAGAAGACGATCCTGTGATCTTGTTAAAGCTTGTGTTTACTCCCAAATTTAAGAAGAAATGCAAGCGGCGCTAACAGAAGTTAGACAGTATGGTGGTGACTTAATGCTTTGGAAATGTAGGGGACAGGTGTGACAGCCTATTGTGTCTCAGAATAAGCAGTTTCAATAAAGTCATAAAGCATAAAAATGGGAAGAGAATTTTATTTTACTTAGTCTTATTTACTAGAACTTAACATTGAACAAGTGGTATTGGCTGAACTACAGGAGTTTAAAAATTCCCCTTTCTCTATCATGAGTCCCAAAGAGAAATGTATCCATTTGTTCCATCACAAATGTTCAGCTGTAGATTTGAGGGATAATAAAAGCTCTGGCCTTGCTATTTAATTATTCAGTTGACAGGTAGAAAGATTTAGCTATCCAAATGGGCTTGTAACTCAGAAATGGAAATATATGTTTATTATAAAGGACAGCCATGTAATTTCAAAACAAACTAGTGTCAATATAAATTTTTATTATGACTGGCAATTTGGCAATTATGTAAAAAGCTGTAAAAAAATTGGCAGTCCTAAATTCTCTTTTTACTTGGTAGTCTTGATTATGCCTTCTGAGACAATACGTTCTTAAAATTTCTACACTAAACACAGAGAATGAATCATTGCAAAAAGAGTGACAATGAGACATTTATAAATACAATATTTTTGTACTGAATTATGTTTCTAAGAAGACTTTAATGTACATTTTATAGTAGAACTACTTCAAGTCCTTACATCACTAAAAGGAAAGCCAAAATAAAAGCAAGCACTGTATTATCAATTTCTGGTAAAACTTTAAAATGCTGTCATTAATTATAGATGGAGTACTTTTCCTGCAATATATTCCTGTTTGTTTGACACCTGGCAGGGCTGGGACCAATTTATTCACTTTCTCTGTTACACGATATTCAGTCCCTGGGGCCATTATTTTCAAGGAAAACCAAGCAACATAACTAGAAGCCTACATGAATGATTCATAGTAGAACACTCTAGAACATGTCACACAATGGTATATGCTGATTGTCTAATCTAACTTGACAGCTGAAGCTGCTGTGGCATCAGGAAGAAGTGATCCATTTACCAGATCCTCTGGATAAGCTAAGCCCTTTCAGCAGCTGTGGAGCCCAATAGGATTCCCTTGTCTGCAGGAAGTATTTGCAATGTTATCTTGACAAAGCATTTCCTGAAAATACATACAGACACACACACACACACACACACACACACACACACACACACACACACAGAATACAGTGGCTGCTTATCTTTGGCATCTCCAGTTTAGTAGTGAACTTATCTTCTATTTTTAATAACCCTCTTATTATTTTAGAGGTAGCACCTTAACATTTATAAAAAAAATTACAAAACACAATCAAGCAAATAAAACTTCACCTTCCTATCACCCAGAATCACCATGTCTTACCTCTTAGTGCATATGCTTCTGGGTCTTCACATATTTGCATGTTATTGTATCTATATATTGTTGTTCTTGCTCAGTCACTAAGCCATGTCCAGCTCTTTGCAATCCCATGGACTGCAGCACAGCAGACTCCTCTGTCCTCTACTACCTCCCAGAGATTGCTCAAATTCATGTCCACTGAGGAAGTGATGCTATCTAACCATCTTATCCTCTGCCATCCCCTTCTTTTGCCTTCAGTCTTTCCCAGCATCAGAGTCCTTTCCAATGAGTCGGCTCTTTGAATCAGGTGGCCAAAGTACTGGAGCTTCAACTTCAGCATCAGTCCTTATAATGACTATTCAGGATTGATTTCCTTTAGGATTGACTGGTTTGATCTCCTCTCTTTGAGACTCTCAAGAGTCTTCTCCAGCACCTCAGTTCAAAAGCATCAATTCTTTGGTGCTCAGCCTTCTTTATGGTCTAACTCTCACATCTGTACATGATTACTAGAAAGACCATAGCTTTGACTAGACGCACCTTTGTCAACAAAGTGATGTCTCTGCTTTTAAACACACTGTCTAGGTTTGTCATAGCTTTTCTCCCAAGGAGCAAGCACCTCTTAATTTCATGGCGGGAGTCCCCATCTACAGTAATTGTGGAGCCCAGGAAAATAAAATATGTCACTGCTTCTACTCTTTCTCCTTCTATTTGCCATGAAGTGATGGGACTGGATTCCATGATCTTCGTTTTTTGAATGTGGAGTTTCAAGCCAACTTTTTCACTCTCCTCTTTAACCCTCATCCAGAGGCTCTTTAGTTCCTCTTCACTTTCTGTCATTAGAGTGGCATCATCTGCATATATGAGATCATTGATATTTCTCCTGGCAATCTTGATTCATCCAGCCCAGAATTTCACATGATATACTCTGCACAGAAGTTAAATGAGCAGAGTTACAATATACAGCCTTGACATGCTCCTTTTCCAATTTTGATCCAGTCAGTTGTTCCATGTCTGGTTCTAATTTTTGCTTCTTCATCTGCATACAGGTTTCTCAGGAGACAGGAAAGGTGGTCTGGTATTCCCATTTCCTTAAGAATTCTCCACAGTGTGTTGTGATTTACAGTCAAAGGCTTCAGCATAGTCAATGAAGCAGAAGGAAACGTTTTTCTGAAATTTCCTTGCTTTCTCCATGATCCAATGAATGCTGACAACTTCATCTCTTGTTTCTCTGATGTTTCTAAACCCAGCTTGTACATCTGGAAGTTTTTAGTTCACATAGTGCTGAAGTCTAACTTAAGGGATTTTGAGCATAGCCTTGCTGGCATGTGACATGGGCACAATTGTACAGTAGTTGGAACACTCTATGGCATTGCCTTTCTTTGGGATTGGAATGAAAACTGACTCTTTCCAGTCCTGTGGCCACTGCTGAGCTTTCTAAATTTGCTGACATCAGGAGTACAGTACTTTAATAGCATCATCCTTTAGGATTTTAAATAGCTGAGCTGGAATTCCGTCACCTTCACTAGCTGTATTTATAGTAATGGTTTCTAAGGCCCACTTGACTTTGCACTCCAGGATGTCTGGCTCTAGGTGAGTGACCACATCATCAAGGTTACTCGGGTCCTTAAGACCTTTTTTGTATAGCTCTTCTGTGTATTCTTGCCACCTCTTCTTAGTCTCCTCTGTTTCTATTAGGTTCTTACTGTTTCTTCCCCTTATTGTGCCCATCCTTGCATGAAATTTCCCTTGATATTTTCAATTTCTTTGAAGCGATCTCTAGTCTTTCCCATTTTATTGTTTTCCTCTATTTCTTTGCATTGTTCATTTAATAAGGCCTTCTTATTTCTCCTTTTTGTTCTGTGGAACTCCGCATTCAGCTGAGTATATCTTTTCCTTTCTCCCTTGCCTTTCTCTTCTATTCTTTCTTCAGCTCTTTGTAAGGCCTCCTTAGACAAACATTCTGCCTTTTTGCATTTCTTTGTCTTTGGGGTGGCTTTGGTCACTGCCCTCTGTACAATGTTACAAATCTCCATCCATAGTTCTTCAGGTACTCTGTCTACCAGATCTAATCCCTTGAGTCTATTTGTCACCTTCACTGTATAATCATAAGGGATTTGATTTAGGTCATATCTGAATGGCCTAGTGGTTTTCTCCACTTTCCTCAACTTAAGCTTGAATTTTGCCATAAGGACCTCTTGATCTGAGTCACAGTCAGCTCCAGGTCTTGTTTTTCCTGGCCATATAGAGCTACGCCATCTTTGGCTGCAAAAAAATATAATCTGATCTTGTTATCGACCATCTGGTGATGTCCATGTGTATCTATATATACCCACATATTTATGCATATTTTCTTCTCCAATTTGAGATTATACTCTACATACTGTTGTAACACTTAGCCTTCTTGGGTCAATGATCGTAACCTTTCTGCTTCAGTATGTTTTCTTTGTCACTGAAGAGCTAACAAGTATTTTAGTCCTATCCAGGATCCTGTGAATAAAGCTCTCTGGCTGTTATAGCAGCTCTTATTTTTCTTCAGCCTGTCAGGATCCCCTTTTTAAGACACTGACTTATTGAAGACATGGGGTCAGTTTTCCTGTGCAAAATCTCACCTGCTAGATTTGTCTATTTGTTCCTTATTGTACCATGAAGCTGATTTCTGTACCCCTCTTATCTTGTACAGACTGAAAGTTAGCTCTAAAGTACTGGTGGATTCATATTTTTGACTAGAAATCACCAGAGAGGATCAGCCCAGTTTGGGAGCTGCCAGTCATATGTAATCATTTACGTTTCAGCTTAAGTTAATTACAACTGAAAATAAAGCTCCTCACTTGCACCAGCCCCATTTCAAGTGCTCTAAAGCCCCATGCGGCTGGCGGCTGGCATTTGGACAAGGCACATATGGAATGCTTCCTTCACCACAGAAAGTTCTACCAGACTTGCTACCTAGAAACTGAGTTTATTTTTTCATTGCTTAAGCCTAGGCTTGGGTCAATCAGATACTAGTGTGATGCAACAGAGGCTTGGAGAATGTTTGTGCTTCAGCAATTGCCCATCTTTGGCTGCTGAACCCCTGAGACTGCCACGTAAAGAAGCCTGGACTAGCCTACTGGAAGATGAGATACCCCATGGACAGTGTCCCCAGCTACTCCTGCTGAGGCTCCAGAAATGTGAATAAAGCCATCCAAGACCATCTTGAGAGACCACAGAGAAGGAGACCTCAGTTATTCAGCCGTCTCTGTCAACTTCCTGACAGATGAGTAAGGCCATCTGAGACCCAGCAGCCCCACATGAGCAAGCCATCAATTGAACACAGAGATGAATAAAGCTAGTCTAGACAGAAGAACCAACCAACTGACTCACAGAGTGATGAAGAATAATAAATGACTATTCTTTTTACCAACAGATTTTTTTGAATGGGTTATTACTCAGCAATAGGTAACTAACACATGATCAGAAAGGAATTGCTATAGTGTTACTGTGGCCCTATGCAATGTATTGTTCTCCATTACACACTCACCTAATATATAAATCTTGCCTAAATCCATAATTTCATAGATTTTATAAAATTATATTTTTTAACTTTCATCATTCATGTAATATACTAACTTTACGTGTAATACACTAACTTTCCTTCTACATGTACTAACTGGTATTTTTTGTCAAGTATAGTTCCTCTTCATCAGGTGGGCTAGTTGGTTATCTTATCATACAATAACTCCTGGAAAGGTAGAATAAATCTTGAGTTCTTTTCCTTTCAGTTCAGTTCAGTTCAGTCGCTTAGTCGTGTCCAACTCTGCGACCCCATGAATCACAGCATGCCAGGCCTCCCTGACCATCGCCACTCCCGGAGTTCACTCAGACTTACATCCATTGAGTCAGTGATGCCATCCAGCCATCTCATCCTCTGTCGTCCCCTTCTCCTCCTGTCCCCAATCCCTCCCAGCATCAGACTCTTTTCCAGTGAGTCAACTCTTTGCACGTGGTAGCCAAAGTACTGGAGTTTCAGCTTTAGCGTCATTCCTTCTAAAAAAACACCCAGGGCTGATCTGCTTTATGATGGACTTATTGGATCTCCTTGCAGCCCAAGGGACTCTCAGGAGTCTTCTCCAACACCACAGTTCAAAAGCATCAATTCTTCGGTGCTCAGCTTTCTTCACAATCCAACTCTCACATACATACATGACCATAGGAAAAACCATAGCCTTGACTAGATGGACCTTTGTTGGCAAAGTAATGTCTCTGCTTTTGAATATGCTATCTAGGTTGGTTATAACTTTTCTTCCAAGGAGTAAGTGTCTTTTAATTTCATGGCTGCAGTCACCATCTGTAGTGATTTTGAGCCCCCCAAAATAAAGTCTGACACTGTTTCCACTGTTTCCCCATCTATTTGCCATGAAGTGATGGAACCAGATGCCATGATCTTCGTTTTCTGAATGTTGAGCTTTAAGCCAACTTTTTCACTCTCCTCTTTCACTTTACTTATCAATTAAAAAGAAAGAAGTTGTTTAATGGCCATCTCATACTACACTTTTCTGGTTTTGTCTTGAGTGACTTAAGAAGTCACGAATTTATACATTAATACATTTTATCAATATCTGTAATCATTATTCTTTTTGATGCCCAAATTTTCCCAACTTTGGCCACTGGAAGCCCCTTCTGTGCACCTTCTAAGTCTTTTTGATACAAGTCTATTAATCTTAGAAAACTTCCTTTCCTTCTGGTCAGAAGTTACCTCAAATTCACCCTATATCTTCCCTGCCCCAGACCTAGAACCAGCCATTTCTCTTAGGACTGTTGGGGGTTGTACTGAAGTACATAATTGGATGACTCAATTGTGCCTGAGATAAGGAAATGTGATTTGAGCATGTCAGTTCTTCCTTTCTTGGGCTCCTACTTACACTCTTCTAAAAAAACACCCAGGGCTGATCTGCTTTACGATGGACTGGTTGGATTTCCTTGCAGTCCAAGGGACTCTCAGGAGTCTTCTCCAACACCACAGTTCAAAAGCATCAATTCTTTGTCCTCAAATTTTTGTTCTCAAATCTTCTCACAGCAGTTCTCACTCAAGAGTCAACCCTCCTCTGTGTTTGGCCACTTGGTGGGTTTGCAGCTTATAAAGTTTCAGAATCTCCCTTCCTTCCTGTTGTGTCAGCACTGATTTCATACCAGTTCTGCTGCCTCTCTGGCTTTGGGGTTTTCTCTGTCTCCTAATATTGCAGAAGATGTTGTAAATGAGTTTTGCTTTTTGCTATTCCTGATGCTCTCACTGCTTTTCAGAAACCGAAGTAGAAAGATTACAAATTGGGCTGCCTTCAATCCCTATGCTCCTGCTGCTGTTCAGTTGCTAAGTTGTATCTGACTTTTTGAGACCCCCATGGACTGTAGGTTCCACTGTCCACGGGGTTCTCCAGGCAAGAATGCTGGAGTGGGTTGCCATTTCCTTCTCCGTCAATCCCTATACTCAACCCTCAATCCAAACGAGAGTTGGGCAAGTGACCCAGCAAGGTTAATCAGAAGGTTCATCTTCCTGATCATGGTTTTATGCCAAGAAAGGGCATTGACCTACCTCTATCCAATCAAAAGCCTTCTGGGACTTATACCGGAATGACTGGATGAGAGGAACAGAATGAATAAAAGCCTGGTACTGCTAGAAGCTCTCTGACTCTCTCATGGAGAGAATCTGACTGAGACTGACGCCAGCATGGAGAAGAGTATTGAAAAGTAAAAAGAGACAGACTTGTAAGGGCCTCATTTGGGCTCCTGACTCCAGGCTTACCTGCCAGACCAAACCTATGTTTTTTCACTTACATAATTTTTTAAAGCCCTTTTAATTAAATCAATGAAGATGAAATAACCACTGAATGGCACACAGGAAGTCCCCAATATATGCTATCATTATTATTTTTGAAAACTAATTTGAGTTAGGTTTCTACTTGTAAATACAATATTAACAACAACAGAAATAATACCAAAGACTTTTGAGAATTGTGCTAGGCACTTTACATATTACATCCTCAAATCCTTACTTCAAACCATGAAGTAAGTATTCTTACTCCCATTTTAAAGACTTAAAACAGAGCTGAGGCTTCAAGAAGTTTAAGTAAGCTGGTCACAGAGCTGGTGAATGGAAGAGTTGGGATTTCAACCTTAGTAGATTGAGTCCAGAATCCAACTGTTGGCGGTTTAAAAATAATTAAAAGATAGGCACTTAATTGAAAGCAGCCAGAAAATCACCTGTAACACTGTGCTTAGTCGAGAAATATGCCTCTGTGTTTAAAGTCTACGCTTCGTTAACAGCTCACGAAGTTAGAGGCTCCACTGATATTCTCACAATAGTGCACCGAAATGACTTCACACCAGATTTTATAACCGAATGCTCAATTTCACTTTGCAGAATTCTTCATGTTAATTTCTTTGAAAACTGCCAGTTGAAACAATTAGCAGAGTAGCTGAACAATCAAACCTATGGGATAAGGCAGACCAGATTTCCAGGACAATGCCTTGTTGGTTGAGGGGGGAATTCTGTTCAGTTTTCTTCTCACTCTCCAAGCAATGAAATTTCCCCTCCTAGCCAAATATGAACAACATGTTTTAAAATATGCAGTTTTTACCATTTAATTAAAATTAAAGTGCTATAAATTGAATTCAATTACTACCCATTTTTCTTTTTAAATATGCTTAATAATAAATAAGCTGAACCAAAGTGATGTTATTGTTATAGATTCATTTTCACCCTATTTCTTCACAGCACCTTTGTCATGATCATCTCATTAACAGGCACTAATGTGCTTTTCTACATCCTCACTAAAGAAAGAAAGAAAAAGAAAAAAAAAGAAAATATTCTATCCCATCAACATCTAATTAGAACTTCTCTGGGGAAAGGCATTTTGAAACAAAATATAACTATGCTACTTGGAATATATAATGATAATTCTCTTTAGTTTATAGCCAGCCTGCCTCTGGGAAATGAGTCATGGAGACACCAATATGTCAGTAAGATTCTAATTTGTTTCTATGCATTTTCAGCCAATATGCAATAATACCATGGGTTAGCAACAATTTTTACCCATTTTATAAATAAGGAATCACAGGCCTAGAGAAGTTAAGTAAGCTGAAAAGCACACAACTAGGAAGTGAAAGGATATAGACCTAGATGATGCCAAAATTTACACTTGGAACTTCTACTTTTTCTCTTCTAATAAGAATTCATTGAAAATATTGGAATTACAGAAATAGTCCAGAGAGAATAAGATGCATCTGCTCCAAGAGTAGTTTCTTCCAGAGTCTGCAGTCCTGAAATCATCCTGAGGGTGAGTTAAGTGGTTGAGAACTCATGTTAAATGCTTCCCAGGAGAGCCTTCATAAGTTAGAGATCAACTGAGGTCCCCCACTGAGGAATCAAGGTCTCCTTGAGGGAGACTGAGGAGGAGAAGTCTTCCCTAGCTGAGTATAGTGCCCAGGGTACCTGTGAGTTCCCAAGGATGACCAACAGTGGTAACATTCATTAACTTAATGGGAAGCCACCACCCCATCTTGCCCAACACAGTGAGACCAGCAATTACAGTGTAGTG
Source organism: Neotragus pygmaeus (assembly GCA_006410875.1). NCBI lineage: Eukaryota > Metazoa > Chordata > Mammalia > Artiodactyla > Bovidae > Neotragus > Neotragus pygmaeus. The sequence goes on along the minus strand of SJYV01003135.1, from coordinate 199,805 downwards.
TGTTGATGACTATGAGGAGGGAAGAACAGGCAGCTTGGGAAGTGCACAAAGGGCTGACTGAATCTAATTTGGGGGATGACTTGAGCTGAGACCTAAAAGATGAATAAGGATTCTCAGGGAAGAGGGAGGCTCTGTGTCATATGGTTGGAATGGTAGGATCTAGGACCTGATGGCCTGGGTTCAAATGCTAGCTAGGCAAGTTGATTAATCCATATCAGCCTCAGTTTTCACATTTAAAAATGGGAATAGGAATAAGAATTCATATTTCATAAGCAATTGTCCTCACAAGGAAAGATTAAGTAGGATGTGTGTGTGTGAGTGTGTGTGTTGTTCTTTAATCATTAAGTAGTATCTGATTCTTTTGTGACCTTATGGACTGTAGCCCACCAGGCTCCTCTGTCCATGGGATTTCTCAAGTAAGAACACTGGAGTAGGTTGCCATTTCCTTCTCCAACTATATACGTGTCTCTCTGGAGCTCTTCCCTTCACAGTCCCAGCTCCTGCTGCTCAGACCCACCATATTTCCAGCTTCCCTAGATGACCATGGACTCTGGCAACACTGCTTTACCTGTGGTCTCCTAGCTATAAGTAAGTAGAGATTTCCTGCTGGGCAGCCTCACCATATCATTTGACTTCTCAGCCCTTTCATTAACTGCATAACTGTTTCATGGTATACAGTTCACTGTCTCTGAAATACCTGGAGTGGTTACTATTGTGCCAACTAGACTCTGACTATACAGTTTCCAAGGAAAACCCAGGATAAGGCATGGATGTCTGGTGCACAATACCTATAGATGTCCAGTTCTGTTCAGTTGCTCAGTCGTATCTGACTCTTTACGACCCCACGAATTGCAGCATGCCAGGCCTCCCTGTCCATCACCAATTCTACAACAGACTAAATTCTGGCTGGCTTGTGAAGTTTTTCTACCAGCAACTAGAATTTTGTCCGTTAATGTCAGACTGTACCTACCTTACTGCTACTTGCTAACATAACTCTTCAGATACCACCCTTCAAGAGGCCTGTAATAAAAGAAGCAGCAGCAATAACAAGCACATCACACAATCTACCAGGCCAGGCACTGTTCTAAGCTTTACATATGTACCTCACTTGGTACCCATGGTGATGCTGTGAAGTGGTGCTACCATATCACTGTTTTACAGACGAGGAAACCAAAGCACATGGAAGAGAATTCCTGAAACCAAAGCACTGGTAAGAGGTCAGACTGAGATTTGAAGTTCTCTGGCTTCAGAGCCTACCTCTCAAACAGGATACTTCACATTCTCCAGGAAAGGGAGGAATTGGCTAAGGTTTGCAAAAATCCATTTTGTACACCATCTGACTAAAGTGGAAATCTCTCTATTCAGAGGTGACAGGAGCACCTGATCTGAAGGAGCCGACGTCCAGTGCCCACTAGGGGTCCTCCGGGCGAGGGGAGTCGGCACGAGGTAGAGATGCCCTGATCTTGTGTTTGCGGTTTTCCTCCTAGCAGTTGCCAGCTGTGGAGGATAATGAGACTAACTCCAGTAAACCCTGGCTTACACAAGAGGATTAAAGATCTATCTGCAAAAACCATTTGTGGCACAAAACAATCAACCTGATCGAAAGAAATGTGGTGCAGAATTCTGTGAAAACGGCATGAACGTCGTGCCAAATCGCGCTCAGCATTCCAGTGAGCAGAATCCAAATGAAATGAGGAAATAATCACAGGGCTAAGATGCTGCCTAATTAAAGCTAAATTTAGCCAACTCTGGTTTTTCAGAGTTATCGTGAAATCCATTTCAATTTAGACAATAATCATGATAAACCAGGATAATGAGCAAAGGGACTGAATTTGAAAGGTGGAGTGTCATCAGTATAATAATTAAGTTAAAAAACACTTCACACACTCACACATACACCAGGGCAGTTTGAGGTTGACATTTTCAGTGATTTTACTGTGACTTTGTGGCTTGCTCACTTGAAAGGAAGAATGAATATCAGGCGATGTGGTGATTCTCTTGCCATTTCCAGGGGCCCTGAGTGAAGCTGGTGTTTCATGGCGACATGGGCGGGGTGATGGGGAAGGACCAGGACTTTAATGACAAGGCAGGGCAGATGCGGGCTCCGTTCTTCCCCAACAGTGCCATCGCTGGACCTGCAGTGACATCGCAGACCTGGCTCTAACGCAGATTGCAAGGAAAGGGGAAAGAGGCTGCTCAGGAAATGGGGGGCTGAGCCAAGGGAGCACTCTGGACTTGGGCTGCCTTTCCCCTGTGAGCCTTTGCCTTCTCCCCAGTTAATACATATCACTGAGAAGTAATCAGGAAACGTCTGTGAAGCTTCCACTCCCACAAAATGGAAACAGGGAGAAGATAAAGGTGTGTGTGTGTGGGGGAAATGGTTGATAAAAAAATATTCTTTACAGTCAAGATTCTGACACACATACATGTACATGCACGCACATATGTAATAAGAAGGCTCTAGCTGTTTTATGCCTTTTTCCTACCTTTAGGGAAATTATATAAAGACCAATGATATGGCTACTGACCTGCCATCTAATTTCAGACAGAACTGAATGAGCATGAAATTCAATTTCTCTTAGATCCCCCCTCAATATTCAATTTATTATCTCCTAGGTATCAGAGACTTTGTCTTATTTATGTTGCAGTACAAAAAAGTAGGGAACATTATCCCTAATTTAGAGGTTAAGAAACCAAGACTCTGACAGTTTGAGTCAGTTGCCCCCATATCACGGAAGAGCAGGTGACACGTTTGGGATTCGGTGTCTAAGCTGCCAGACTACAGTGCAACACTGCCTCCTAGCTCCTGCCCGCAGTAAAGTGCCAGAGTGTCTCCATCCTGCCCAGCTTGAGTATGAGCTATCTATTATAAACATTTTTAAAAATATGGCTTTAAAAATGCGAATGACAGATCTTCCTTCAGTTACGATGGGGTTACATCTCCATATGCCCATCATAATTTGAAAATACCTCAAGTCAAAACGCGTTTAATACACTTAATTTACCAAATATCACAGCTTAGCCTAGCCAACCTGAAATGTGCTCAGAAAGCTTACAATAGCCTACAGTTGGACAAAATCACCTATCACAAAGCCTATTTTATACTAAAGTGTTGAATNCTCAAGTCAAAATGCGTTTAATACACTTAATTTACCAAATATCACAGCTTAGCCTAGCCAACCTGAAATGTGCTCAGAAAGCTTACAATAGCCTACAGTTGGACAAAATCACCTATCACAAAGCCTATTTTATACTAAAGTGTTGAATATCTCATGTAATATTTGAATACTGTACTGAAAGTGAAAAACAGCATGGTTGTCTGGGCACAGAATGGTTGTAGGTGCACTGATTGTTTTTCTTGCTGGTTGCATGGCTGAGAGGGTGCTGTGGCACCAGAGAGTGCTGTACTACATGCCCCTAGCCCAAGGAGAGAACTAAATTAAAAATTCAAAGTATGGTTACTACTGAACGCATGCCACCATCAAGCTGAAAAGTCCTAAGTCAAACCACCAAATCAGGGACCATCTATATTAAGTTTCAGTTTTAAAGACAAAATTCAAAGAATGGACACAAGAGACTTTCTCACCTGGCCCTGCATCTTCTTGTAATTATTTCAAAAGTGGCATAAATTAGAATGTTCTTTTGGAGGCAATAAAACCACACACGAAGTGAATCCAGCACTTTTAAATACACCCCAAAATTAGATTCACTGAGAAAATAAACTGGAATATATGTTTGTTTATAATCAACGTTAATATTAAGATAAGAATTTCACAGTCTTTGCCTTTGTTTGACCTCTAAAGAGAATCTGCTCTGCTAGTTCTAACACCCTCCTCCCCAACTCTGCCCAGGCGTTATGGCATTGCTTCTCAAAGTGTGGGTCAGCGAGAAAGACTTTGACAAATGCATCAAATAATATATCTCTCTCATCATATCTTTATGACTCAATCTGACAGTCAATTTAAGTAATTTAAAATGATATCTATCATAAAATAATACGGCCCAGGAAAGATATTACTAAATACAAGATGGATGAGATGATTTTATCATTTCAATGCTGTCCTCAATGGTATTTTCTAAAACTGGTTGCAACAATACCTGTCTTACCACTCATAACATGACTCTGACACTCTCCCCTCTGATAGATGGGCTCAAGTTTCCACCCTTTGAGCTTGGGCAGGCTTGTGATCATCATGAAAGTTACTTCCAGGGCTTGATCATAAAGGGCAACATAGCTTCTACCTGGTTGCTGCAGAGCACTCGGTCTTGGAAGCCAGGCACTATGCTATGAGGAAGCCCAAGCAGTCACATGATGAGGCCAAGTATAGATGCACTGGTCCTCAATCATCCCAAAGGCTCTGAAAACCCCAGCACTGACTGCCAGACAAGCAAGTGAGTGAACCTTCAGACGATGCAACACCCTAGTCACAGAGTAACCTCTAGGCTTTGAGTCTTCCGAGGTAGGTTCCAGATATCATGGCCTAGAGATGAGCTGTGCTCCCTTTCAAATTCCTGGTCCACACAATTATAAGCATAATAAAATGGTTGCTGTTTTATGCCATAATTTTGTGAAAATTTGCTATGCAGTAACAAGAAGAAATGCCCTTCTTCTTTGCCTTCTTTCCTTTTCATCTTTTAAGACATAAATACTATCTTCTTTATAACTCTACCTCTGTCCTCTAATAACACTTTATATCCACTGCATTAAAGCAAGCATCATTTTATTCCACCAGTAATTACACTTTTGTCTGCCCAATACAAGCTTTTGGGCTTTGTAAGGACAGGGACTTTATTGATTTCCATTTCCCTAAAGCATGTGTTGTATGCATGAATAAATGAATGAATGATACAAATTGCCTAGAAACCATCATACTTTTGACCTCAATCTCATCTTTCCAAACATGGAGAAGCTTGATAAGTTTTAACGCTATTGTGTTTGTGAACAGACATCACTTATCAATCGATATACGTGCAATCAATACACTTCCTTATTCTTTGTAAAGAGGCTAGGAACAAAACACAAGAATACTCACAAGTCTGGGGGCAAATGCTGGCTATGCCCCTCCCATTTCCCTCTGAACTTTTGGTCGGGGGGGTGCCCCAACCACACGCCTACCGTGTCCAGTTATAGGTTCTACAACTTCCTCTAAAGGCTGCCCTCAGCTCCTGAGAAGCACAGGCGAAAAGTGCTGGGGAATTAAAATTCTAGAAACAGTGCTCAGCAATCATGGATGTGAGCAGGAAGATGAAGGAACCTCACTCGTCACAATTGCTCACTTGCTGATGGAGTTAATTCTGGGGCTCATTCTACACTGTCCTCCAGAACCCCACATCAGGCCTGGGCCCCAGTGGCAATATGTGGGAAACTTCTCAATAACTCATCTTTCTTTTCCCACTTTTATTCTCACAATCTCTTGCTAGTGCTCTTGAGATCACCTTTGAAATAAGCCACTGGTACTCTAATCCTCAAAGCTACGGTTTTTCCAGCAGTCATACATGGATGTGAAAGTTGGACCATAAAGAAGGCTGAATGCTGAAGAATTGATGCTTTTGAATTGTGGTGCTGGAGAAGACTTCTTTGGACTCCAACGAGATCAAACTATTCAATCCTAAAGGAAATCAACCCTGAATATTCATTAGAAGGACTGATGCTGAAGCTCCAATACTTTGGCCACCTGATGCAAAGAGCCAACTCATTAAAAAAGACTCTAATGCTGGGAAAGATTGAAGGCAAGAGAAGGGGATGAGATGGTTGAATGGCATCACTGACTCACTGGACATGAGTTTGAGCAAGCTCTAGGAGATCTTGAAGGACAGGGAAGCCTGGCATGATGCAGTCCATGGGGTCACAAAAAGTCGGACATTACTGAGCAGCTGAACAACAACAACTCAAATTCTCTACCCAGGGTCTACTTCTGGGGAAAACATAAAATGAGCAGTACCCTAAAAACACAGAACGGGTATTACTGACAAAACAATAACGAGAAGAGAGTACAGGCAGATAAAATTTCCCCAGCAAGTTGCAATTCCTTCCAATGGGGTTTGACAAATGACTCCAATACAAATCTCCATGTGCTACTGATTAAAGATAATCAACTCAAGATTCAGGCCATAATAAAGGAAAGCAGACAAAGGGCTCATTGACGCATTAGTGAGGACACTTTTGTTTGCAAGGGACAGAAAACTAACACAGACTAGCTTGAGCAAAGTAGGAATTGCCTAGCTTGTGTAACTGAAGTGCTGCAATAAGAGGAAGGTCTGCAGGCATATTGTTAGTATTACCAAAAATCCGTTACCTCCACTGATCAACTGCGCTTTTTTCTTGACTTTTTACTATTCAGTAAGCTCTTTGAAAGCAATGGGAAGATGCAGCTTCAGATTCACATCTCCTTCACTTAGTAACCCCAACAGAACAAGAGATACTGTTTCCCAAGAGTTCCGTGTAAAACCTTGCTCTTGGTTTTCACTCCTGAAGTGACAACTGCACTCAAGGCATACCGAATTTGCACGTTGTACGGCCTGGCAGAGGGTCAGCAGTGGCTCCCTGAAGGAATTTCGGGGTTAGAAGGGCAAGGACTATCACCCAAAGAAGCCCACACCTGTGGGTTGTGTGTGGCAGAGTGAGATTGATAAGCTCCAGTTTTCTGCCCAGGAGAGCAAAAAGTGGAGTTCAGGGAGCTGAAAAGTGTCAGGGACATTCAAGAGAGAGGAAGACGCTCCTGGGCTCACTCATTCACATCTGGAGTTGTCTCTAAACAACACACATAGCCCTTAGAACTGAGCTACAAAATAGACTATGCCCAAGTTCCTGGCTGGACCCTGGGTGGTGAAGATATGGCACAAATCTAAATAGTACCACACTAGATTTAAAAGCTGAACTGACTTTGAAACCACAACCCATAGAAAGCTGATTAGAAACTGAGGACTGAGCCCCACTGGGCTAATTAACTGCTAAAACAAAAACATCACCACTCTCCATAGGATTTCAGAAAGACTCAGAATCTTATAATGTAATATTTTAAATGTCCAGGATACAAACCAACATTTCTCAGCATGTAAAGAAATGGGAATCTCAGCTCACATGGAAAAGGAAGCCAATGCTGAGATAACACAGATATCAGAATTATCTGCTGCTACTGCTGCTAAGTCGCTTCAGTCGTGTCCAACTCTGTGCGACCCCAGAGACGGCAGCCCACCAGGCTCCCCTGTCCCTGGGATTCTCCAGGCAAGAACACTGGAGTGGGTTGCCATTTCCTTCTCCAAATAATCAGAATTATCCAACAAAGCTTTAAAGCAGTTGTTAAAGAATGCCCTAACAAGGAATCTGGAAGACCCTGGACATAAATGGAAAAACAAAAAGTCTCAGCAAAGAAGATAAAATGAACCAAATAAACATTGTATTTTCTTTTTCAAATAAACATTTTAAAGCTGAAAAATACAATCACTGAAATGAAAAACTCACTAGATGAATTCATCAGCAGAATAGAGATGGTAGAGAAGACTCGGAGAAGGCAATGGCACCTCACTCTAGTACTCTTGCCTGGAAAATCCCATGGACAGAGGAACCTGGTAGGCTGCAGTTCATGGGGTTGCGAAGAGTTGGACACGATTGAGCGACTTCACTTTCAGTTTTCACTTTCATGCATTGCAGAAGGAAATGGCAACCCACTCCAGTGTTTTTGCCTGGAGAATCCCAAGGACGGGGAAGCCTGGTGGGCTGCCATCTATGGGGTCGCACAGAGTCGGACCCAACTGAAGCGACTTAGCAGCAGCAGCAGCAGTCAGTGAACCTGAAGATAGAATAATAGGAAGAAAACAACCTGAGCAATGCAGAAAAGAAAGATTAAAAAGTAAACAGATCCTGAAGGACCTGGGAGAGAACACCAGAAGGTTTAACATTCCTATCTGGGAGACTTCCCTGTAGGTCCAGTGGTTAAGACTCTGCATTCCCAAAGCAGGGGGCTCAGATTTGACTCCTGGTCAGGAAACTAGATCNGACTGAAGCGACTTAGCAGCAGCAGCAGCAGTCAGTGAACCTGAAGATAGAATAATAGGAAGAAAACAACCTGAACAATGCAGAAAAGAAAGATTAAAAAGTAAACAGATCCTGAAGGACCTGGGAGAGAACACCAGAAGGTTTAACATTCCTATCTGGGAGACTTCCCTGTAGGTCCAGTGGTTAAGACTCTGCATTCCCAAAGCAGGGGGCTCAGATTTGACTCCTGGTCAGGAAACTAGATCCCGGATCTGCAAATAAGAGCCCACATGCTGTGGAGCCCACATGCTGCAACTAAAGATCCCATGTGCCAAAACTAAGACCCAGTGTAGCAAAGTTAAAAAACAAAAACACATTCCTAATCTTGGAGTTTGAAAGAGGTAGAGAAAAGGACAGGAAATGCATTAGAAGAAATAACAATATAAGAACCTCCCAAATTTGGCAAAAGTTGTCAAAGTGCAGAGTTAGGGACCTTAGCAAGTCCCAATAATAAAAGCCTAAAGAAATCTATTTCTTTGACCCCCTCTTTTTTGGGGGGTGGGGGGTAAGAATACTGGAGTGGGTTGCCATTCCCTTCTCCAGGAGATCTTCCTGACCCAGGGATTGAACCTGGGTCTCCCACACTGTAGGCAGATGCTTACCGTCTGAGCCACCAGGGGAGAAATATCAATAATCTCAGGTATGCAGATGACACCACCCTTATGGCAGAAGGTGAAGAGGAACTACAAAGCCTCTTGATGAAAGTGAAANTTAATGGCGATTATATACAACTTTTCTAGAAAATAGGAGAGGAGGGACTACCTCCCAATTCATTTATCTTTTTTTTTTTTTTTGCTATCATGGCCTTCATTTTATTTATTTATTTATTAAAAAAATTTTTTTCACTTTATTTTACTTTACAATACTCTATTGACTTTGCCATACATCCACATGAATCCACCAAATGCTGAAGCCAGTATAAGAAAATGACAATATTCTTTGTGAACATAGATGCAAAAAATTTTAACAGAATTTTAGCACCTTGAATCTAGCAACCTTTATAAAAATTAGAAGTCACAACCAGTGGGCTTTATCTTGGGTAATGTCAATATTTAGTTCATTACTTAGTTCAATAATGAGAAGAGATTACCTTAACATTTGAAAATCAATTGATGTAATATTGTCAAAAGAAGAAAAAATACATGATCATATCAATTAATACAGAAAAGCATCTCACAAAATTCAATATACATTCATGCAAACTGTGTGAAAAGAAGGGATTTTTTTTGTTAACCTGATAAGAAGCATGGTTGAAAAACATTTATAGAACATCATACCTAATGAATAAAGATGGAATGCTTTGCCATTATGAATGGGAACAGGGCAGACTTCCTTTATCTTCATTCCTATTTGATATCATATTGGAATTTCTAGCCAGTATAATAAGGGGGAAAGGAGGCATCCAATTTGAAAAAGAAAAAATAAAATTTCCCTTCTTTACAAGTGAAATGATTGTCTATGTGGAAAATCACAGGGAACACACACATGTGCGTGCACACACACACATGTGTGCGCACAGCCCCCCCCCTTAGAGCCAATAAGTGAATTTAACAATGCTGTAGGACACACATTTAAAAAAATCAATTATATTTATATATAATAGCAACAGGGATTTGGAAACAGAATATTTTAAGTGCTATTTAAAATAGCTTAATAAATGAGATTACTTAGATTTAAATATAATAAAACATGTACAGGATCTGAAAACTACAAAATGTTGAAGTAAGAAATCAAAGGAGACCAAAATAAATGGAAAGACATACCAGTTCATAAGACTGGAATATAACACTGTAAAAATGTCAGCTCTCCCCAAATTCATTCATAGATTTATCAATCCCAATAAATTTTCCAACAGGATTTTTTTGGAGATAAATATAAGGTGATTCTAAATGTACATGGAAAGGCAAAGAAATTAAAATAGCCAAAACTATTTTGAAAAAGAATAGAAATGAAAGAATTACATTTTTCAATTTTAAGGCTTCTATGCTATAATAATTGAGGTCAAGGTTTTGGCCAGAAGAGAGATAGATCAGTGGAACAGAATAAACTTTAGAAACAGATCTACAGAGACATGGCCAACTGATGTTGTTTTAAGCGAAGTGTAATTCACATGCAGCAAAATGCACAGACCAGAAGTGTGCAAAATGAGCAGTGTGACAAATCTATGTCCGCATGTAGCTCATACGCTATTTCCATTACTTCCGAAAGTTCTCCAGTTCTTCCTTCCAATAAACACTAAGTCCCATACAAAACTCTTTTACCAATTGAATTTTTGTAAATCAACAAAGAAAAAGAATTTTCTCAATAAGTGGTATTAAAACATTCATACTTCCATATGAAAGAAAATGAACACTGACCTAAATCTTATACCTTATATTACAATTAACTCTAATTAAATCATAGATTTAATTGTAAAATATAAAATTATAAAACTTTTAGAAGAAAACATGAGGAAAAATGTTCATGAGCCATAACAGAAGAAAACCAATAAGTTGGACTTCAACAGAATCAATAACTTACATTTAGAAAAACACTGCTAATGAAAAGACAAGCTATGTCTGGGAGAAAATAGTTATAGACCATCTATCCAACAACAGTCTTGTATTCAAAATACATTAAGAATGCTCACTGTTATAAACTATAATGGAAAAGAGTCAAATATACATGAATATTTGAATCATTTTGCTGAAACTAACATACCTGAAGCTAACATAATATTGTAACTACATAACTACACTTCAATTAAAAAATCTTCAAAACTCAACAGCAAGAGAATGAACAATACATTTTTTTTAATACAGCAAAACTTAAATGAGCAAAAACTTGAACACTTCATCAAAAAAAATACGAGGATGGCAAATAAGCACATACCAAGATGTTCCATGTCATTAGCCATCAGGGAAACGCATATTTGTACACCTGTGGCAGATTCATGTTGATGTATGGCAAAACCAATACAATATTGTAAAGTAAACAAACAAACAAACAAAACCATGGGGAGATATTACAACATTACCACTGGAATGACTGAAATTTTAAAATGCTGACTATCCCAAGTATTGGTGAGGATGCAAAGCAACTGGAACTCTCTCACACTGCTGGCAGCAGGGGGACACACCATGGTCCAGCCTCTCTGCAANGGGGAGATATTACAACATTACCACTGGAATGACTGAAATTTTAAAATGCTGACTATCCCAAGTATTGGTGAGGATGCAAAGCAACTGGAACTCTCTCACACTGCTGGCAGCAGGGGGACACACCATGGTCCAGCCTCTCTGCAAACAGTGTGGTCGTTTCTGATAACCTTAAGATATAGTTACCAGTTGACTCAGCAGCCCAACTTGGGTATTACCCTAGATAAATTATCTACGGTAATATAGCTAAGATAAAGAAAATTTATCTTGACCCCAAAACGTATACATAAATGTTTACAGCAGTTCTACTCATCACTGCCCCAAACCAGAAATGGCCAAATATTCTTCAATGGGTGAACAAACAAACTGGGTTCCATCCGTACCATGGACTTATGCTTAGCAATGAAAAGAAATGGAATGTGGATATGGGTGACAACTTGTATGAATCTCAAAGATACTATGCTGAGTGAAAAAAAGCCAGTCACAAAATGTGAAACACTGTATAAATTCATCTATTAAATTCTCCAGGAAAGACAAAACTTTGGGGATAGATAATAGATCTGTGGGCTTCCTTGGTGGCTCAGTGGTAAGGAATCCATCTGCCAATGTAGGAGACACAGGTTTGATCCCTGGGTCACAAAGATTCCCCTGGAGAAGGAAATGGCAACCCACTCCGGTATTCTTACCTGGGAAATCCCGTGGACAGAGGAACCTGGTGGGCTACATGGGGTCACAAGAGAAGGACATGACTTAGCAACTAAACAACAAGAACTACAGATCTGTGGTTGCCAGACATTTGGGGTTAGTGGGGGAGAGTTGCAGGTGGGAGGGTACATTCTGACACGTGGTTGTGGTAACATGAATCCACACAATTGTTAGAATTCATCAAAATGTACATATATGCAAAAGGTCAGTTTTACTGTGTATTTGTTCAAAAAGTAAAAGTTTAAGAAATTCTAAAAAAAGAGTTAAAAAATTTTCAATCAGCCAACCAGACACAAGAAGAAACAAGTTATTCAGATACACTATTTTGTAGGTGAAGATGAAAAGGAGAGGGGAAAAATACCTAAGAAGGAAAAGTAAGTTTTGCCTTGAGCAGTGATTCTCAAACTGAAGTCTCTATAAGAATCACTTGGAGAACTGAACAACATTATTTATTCTGGACCTCACCCTGTCCCCACTCTCCTAGTGGGACCAGAAGAGGGATGAGTTGTGCACTTACCTCCGCCTGCTTTAAAACATCAGATGAAGAGCAGACTGGACTTGTTCCAGGAAATCAAAGCAGATGTTTCTGGATTCAGTTAAGTAATTAGGACAAAATTTTCCTTCCAAGAGTTTACATTTGCAATGCTTAGGCTTGTAAATTGAGACACATAAATAAACCCTCCTCCTACCAGCATAACTAGAGCTTTTTTCTCTTCCTAGATTGAAGCTGTTCACATGAGATTCTTTGAGTTTTCCTACACAGTCACCAGAGAGTATGAGCCTTAAAAAACAAACCTGCCATGAAACGACTTGCTCCAGGTTTTTGGTGAAGATTTTTGTTTGCTTGTCTTTGGCAGGAAGAGGAGATGTAAATGCATTAAAGCAACCAAACTGGGCATTTTGGGTTCTGGGAAATAATATCAAAGACACAATTAAAAAGGTCCTTCTATCTTTCCTTCAGCTGCAATTTGATGTTAACTTAATTTTTAAAAGTTTGTTTTGAATGTAATTTTAAACAGTCCTTTCTAATTTTTCATAAGATTTTTAAAAAGAGAGGAAAAAAAAAGTGAAAAACAAAAACAAAAACCCTCCTAGCTTGCTTATCCATAGTACCACTATCTCCAGAACATGTGTTTGGGGATGATACAAATTAAGGTGCTATCTTCAACACTTTACAAGGACCGAATGTGAACAGGAGCTGGGTGTCCTGATCCCAGTGGCGTCAGTTTCAAGAGGGATTCGCGGATGTGGGACCTGGCAGCTCCACACACCAGAACAGCAGTAGTTTTTTCCAGCCCATGTCCCCAAGCCAAAGCCAAGAATTTTGAACCACAAGACACAAGTTAACCTTTCATGGTGGTGTGCCCATCTCTCCTACCCAAGGGGGAGACTAGGGAATTTCAAATGACCAGAGTTGCCTCAGCCTCATGCTTTGTTTAAGATGGGTCCCTTCTTGCATGGGAAGAAAAGATCCTCTGTTTTCATCCTTTCAGCAGGGCCAGTGGGTTCGGCTCAGCAAGGGAGCCAGATGCAGACAGGAAGGGAGGAATCATAGGCCTGTCCTCTCTTGGCCTTGTCAACCTAGAGAACAGGTCCAGGCCAGCCCAAGTGTTATTAAAAGTGATGCTCAGAAGTACAAAAAAGGAACAGACACTTTGGAAGGCAAAGTTTGGTCAGTTTTTACAAAACTTACTGTGTGATGTAACAGTTGGATTCCTTGGTATTTACCCAGCAGGTTGAAAACTTATGTCCATAAAAAATACGCACATGAATGTTTATAGTAGCTTTATCGACAATTGCCAAAGTGTCCTTCAATAGGTGAATGGATAAATAAACTATGGTACATCCATTCAATACAACATTATTCAGTGATAAAAGGGAATGAGCTATCAAGCGTTGAGAAGACACAGAGGAAGCCTAAATGCTTACCGCTAAGCAAAGGAGCCAATCTGAAAAGGCTACATAGTCTATGATTCCAACTATATGACATTCTGGTAAATGCAAAACTAGCGAAGTGAAAGTGAAATTCGCTCAGTCGTGTCCGACTCTTTGTGACCCTGTGGAGTGTACAGTCCACAGAATTCTCCAGGCCAGAATGCTGGAGTGGGTAGCCTTTCTCTTCTCCGGGGAATCTTTCCAACCCAGGGATCGAACCTCAGATCTCCCCCATTGCAGGCAGATTCTTTACCAGCTAAGCCACAAGAGAAGCCTAAAGGCAAAACTATTAAGATAGTAAAAAGATGAGTGATTGCCAGGGGTTCAGGGAGTCAGGGGGAGGTGAGGAGGGAAGAGCCGGTGGAATACCAAGGATTTTTAGAGCAGTGGAACTATTCTGTATGCTTCTATAATGCTGCATACAAGCCATTCCGCATTTCTCCAAACCGTTAGAACATACCACACCAAGAGAAAACTGTAATGGAATCTATGGACTTTTTTGATAAGTTTTGATAGGTTTATCAATAAATTACTGATTTGTTAATCATAATTCATCAGTATCAGCCCATCCATTGCAACAAATGTGCCACACTAACACACAATATTAATAACAGAGAGGGAGGAGGGAGTATGGGTGCAAAAGGGAACTCTCTGTGACTTCCAGCCAACTCTTCTGCAAACCTAAAATTGCTCAAAAAATCAGTTTAGTAGTAATAATAATAATAATTTTTAAAGCACCAATTATATATCAGTGGCCTCTGACCCTGGTCAGAACTCTGCACACTCCTTGAATTCTCAGGACCCCACTGCAGTATTTTGTTGATTTGGTTTATTTCCCTAATGGTTTGAGTGTTCTGAGCTCCAGAGAACACTGACTGTTGGAGGTGTTCATTCCTACGTGTTACCTGACTTTGTCAGCATCAAAACCACCCAAGGTAATATACAAACTGTCTATGGCCAGAATCTTTCCAGCTTCTCACACAGGTTTACCCACAATGCCAGAGCCACAATGCCCCTGGGCAACAACTTCCTCATCCGTAACACCAGGGTGATGACAGAATCCATCTTTATAGTTGTTCTCAAGCAATTCCTATTTACTAAGTTCCTACTCTGTGCCTGGCACTGTCCTAGGCACTGGAGATGCTGTTATGAAGAAAAGAGATAAAAATCCCGGCTCACATAGGCTTCCTCTCCTGAATGGATTTAGGGAGACAGTTCATTGAAGTACTAAGCATAGTGTTGGCCCTTAGTAGGTGCTCAATAAATACTAGCAATTGCAGTGGTGAAAAACTCTATATCCATCAGGACAAGAGCTGTAATTCAGGCTTGGAGTTTGCAAATGCCCTCAATGCCACTCACAGACGGGTAGGCTGCAGAGCCGCGGAACTCCAGCAGATGGCAGCAGCGGCAGACACATCCCACAGTGGCCCAGGCGCGTGGCCGAGAAGAGGAAGGATGGGCTGAAGGATGCAGAGGCTCAGATTCTTATCTTCTGGATCACAGTGGAAAGCCTGTTCTTTCTGTGAAGTGTCTCTGAAAACAGAGCTCCTTATCTTATAGCGGCATCTCTTGCTTTGTCCTTTAAAAAAGCAGTCACTTAACCCCCTGAGGCAGGGAGACAAACCCTCTGGCCCTGCAAGACAAACCTGAGGTTTCAGCTGAATTGTAGAGCTGGAAGAGACAAGAGAATTCATGGCTCCCAGGTTTGCACAATCGAAGGCAGCCCAGGCTAGGTGGTAGGACACACCTTCCACAGCTCTTCCTGATTCCCAGAGATCAGTGGCACACTCACCCCAACTGCTGGGACAAGCCAGCTATCCTGACCCTGAGGTGACACCACCTACTTTTCAAAGCTCAGTACTGCCTGTTAGGGAAATTAAATAAATAGTCTTGTTTAGGATTCAGAGACAAAGCAGAGCAGGCCTCTGACTTTGATTGTAACCTACCTGGATACTGCCCTGACTGGTAGTGACTGTGAATGAATGCCCGCTGTGAATGCAAGACTTGAAGCACCTTAGATAAGATGGTGCTTAGAACGTATTGGTCATAGCAAACACATTCTTCCAACAACACAAGAGAAAATTTTATACATGGACATCACCAGATGGTCAATACTGAAATCAGATTGATTATATTCTTTGCAGCCAAAGATGGAGAAGCTCTATACAGTCAGCAAAAACAAGACTGGGAGTTGACTGTGGCTCAGATCATGAACTCCTTACTGCCAAATTCAGACTTAAACTGCAGAAAGTAGGGAAAACAACTAGACCATTCAGGTATGACCTAAATCAAATCCCTTATGATTATACAGTGGAAGTAACAATAGATTCAAGAGAGTAGATCTGATAGACAGAGTGCCTGAAGAACTATGGACAGAGGTATGTAACATGGTACAGGAGGTGGTGATCAAAACCATCCCCAAGAAAAAGAAAATGCAAAAAGCAAAACGGCTGTCTGAGGAGGCCTTACAAATAGCTGAGAAAAGAAGAGAAGTGAAAGGCAAAGGAGAAAAAGAAGGATAAATCCATCTGAACGCAGAGTTCCAAAGAAGACCAAGGAGAGGTAAGAAAGCCTTCCTCAGTGATCAATGCAAAGAAATAGAAGAAAACAATAGAATGGGAAAGACTAGAGATATCTTCAAGGAAATTAGAGATACCAAGGGAACATTTCATGCAAAGATGAGCACA
>SJYV01003135.1:159293-183294 GCA_006410875.1 Neotragus pygmaeus | reverse complement strand
TTGTCAACAAAGGTCCGTCTAGTCAAGGCTATGGTTTTTCCAGTGGTCATGTATGGATGTGAGAGTTGGACTATAAAGACAGCTGAGTGCTGAAGAATTGATGCTTTTGAACTGTGGTGTTGGAGAAGACTCTTGAGAGTCCTTTGGACTGCAAGGGGATCAAACCCATCAATCCTAAAGGAAATCAGTCCTGAATATTCATTGGAAGGACTGATGCTGAAACTCCAACACTTTGGCCACCTGATGCAAAGAACTGACTTATTTGAAAAGACCCTGATGCTGGGAAAGATTAAAGGCAGGAGGAGAAAGGGACGACAGAGGATGAAATGGTTGGCTGGCATGACTCAATGGACATGAGTTTGAGTAAGCTCCGTGTGTTGGTGATGGACCAGGAAGCCTTGTGTGCTGCAGTCCATGGGATCACGGAAACAGTGGCTGACCTGAACTGAACTGAGATAAAATGGGGGAGGAATCTTGAGACTGTTGAACCCCTGGAGGGGGCCTGGCCAACCAAGCCGCAGGCTTAGCATTATTCCAAGTTTCACAAGATGAAACACACAGCATTAACATGAAATCAGGCTTGCAATCTGGTCACAGAGTGATGATGATATCAGTTTGCCTCACCAGGGATTACAAGAGGGACTGTAATCTTTAAAGTCTCACCCATGGTGCGGACGTGCTGCCTGGAATCCTTTCCCAGTTGGACTCCAGATGTGTTGTGACACGGGACTTCCCATCTGTGTTTAAGTCTGGATATTGGTCAAAACCAAATTTGGTATTGTATTCTCTGCTCTTCCTATTTCTCTTTTCTTTTAATGTTAGTATAGTGAAAGTAAGCTAGATAATTCTCTAATAAATATCTGTATTATCTATTTACTTGTATATAACTAGTGGTTTATTTTGTTAACAAATCCTTTGAACCCGAGATGAAAGTGAAAACTTTTGGCAAAACACTGCCCCAAGAACTCATCTGCCACCTCGAATTGGCCTCCAGGTCTTGACCCCTGACAGTTCACGTCAGCAATTTCCACTTAAATTTCAAGTCCACCCCAGAACCTGGTGAGGAGGATGAAGGACTTGCCCAGGGCTGCCCCAGGGAGCTGGGCACAGCCCAAAGCTGAACAGAGCTCCTACCTGCTCNCTCGAATTGGCCTCCAGGTCTTGACCCCTGACAGTTCACGTCAGCAATTTCCACTTAAATTTCAAGTCCACCCCAGAACCTGGTGAGGAGGATGAAGGACTTGCCCAGGGCTGCCCCAGGGAGCTGGGCACAGCCCAAAGCTGAACAGAGCTCCTACCTGCTCACTCTGCCTGTGCATCTACACCCACAGACATGATGTGTGTGTGTGTGTGTGTGTGTGTGTGTGTGTGTGTGCATGCAGACGAGCAGAATGGGTAAAATGCAGAGTGCAGCCCAAGATTACTGTGACTGGTATTACTCCTCCTTAATGGATAATAACACCCCCACCAAGAGCAGAGAATATCGATGGGCATTTACTACATGCCAGGCCCTGGGCTCAGCACTGTCTGTGGATTAACTCACTTCATCTTCACAGTCACCTTCCCAGACAATTACCCTTATCACCACATTTCACATGTGGGGAAACTGAGGGGCTCTGAGCAATTTCCTCTGCATCACTGAGCTGTGAGAGGCAGAACTTCAACCATTCCTTTGCTTTGAGAAGGAAGGTGATCAGGGAGAGTTCGTCTTGTCCAAGGGCTACCCCTTGGTGGGGGAGGCTGGAGAGATGGCTCCCCTGAGATGCCAAGGAGCCAAGATCATGCCTGCTAGGGTTTAGAGAGGTTGCCCCTCCCCACCTGGCCTCGTGCCAACCTTCCATCTGCCTCCAGCCTCAGGTGACTACAGAAGGAAGGCTACGCAACTGAAAGACACACAGGCCTCGACCAGCAGAGCTGTGGGAACCAGGGCCAGAGACTGGGCCTGGCCTTCTGTGAGACATCGACCCCAGAGAGCCGGGGGACTCTGCTGAGGTGTGTGCGTGGGCGGGGGGTGGGCGTCTCTAGGGCAGCTGCATAGCCAATTAGAAGAGGAGTGGACGCCTGCTGGCTATGCCAGGCCCCCGAGGGACAGAGTGTGGGCTCAGAGTTGGAAGGAAAGGGTGGCCAGAGTGCCTGTCCTTCCTGCCCGGCCCTGATGATGTTTCTTTGCACATCCTCCCCTCACAGTAACTCACTTTCATCTCTCCTCCCTCATACTCACACACACACTAAATGTGCAGTGTTTTTCTGGTGTTTTCTATCTTGCCAGAGTGCTCAGAGCTGTCATGCTAAGTCCGGGCTTTCCCTTCTTGGCACTTAACCTCGCCTGAACCTCAGTTTTCCCACCTGTAAAATGGGAGACAATGATATTTACCTTGAAGAGTATGGCTTTGTGAACTTTAGCAGTCACAGCACAGTGCCTGGCATGGGGTTTGTGCTCAATGAATGGAACTAGTTACGGTCACGCTTCCTTAGGACAGAGCATCATGCCTGGCACTTCCCATTCCTCCAAAACCACCACCACCACCACCACCACAGAAAACCCTTAGTTTTGCAGCCTGGGTGGACATTTTCAGTGACTCAAAAACCAATCAACAAAATGAATTCACACACAAAAAAGCTGAAATGTAAAATATTGGTTTAACGTGTTTCCCTCCCTGGGGTAAGATTTGCATTTGAACAAAGTGTTTCAGTGCCGTCAGTTGAAGGAGTGATGAATGAAGGGGTCTTCAGGCTGAAATCAGGCTGCTGGTGCAAATGGACAGCAAAGGGTAATTGTGGTTCTGATTCTAAGGGAACTGAGAAAGAGAACACGGCACATTGTGATCTGGAAGCCCTCACTCCTCTCGTGTGCCTTTTATACACACACCAACTACCTAGAGACACCTGAAGTCACAGCTGTGGTTTCGTCCTCTATACTTTTATCTCCCTAAGGTGCAAAATGGCATAACAATAATAAGTGCTATGCCTTAGGATTATTATTGTGAAGATTAAGTGAATTAATACACGTAAAACCCTTCAAAGGTGCCCAATATCTAGGAAGTGCTACACTGTATTAATTAAAGGTTGGCTTTAATTCTCAGCTCCTGCAACTGTGCCATACTACTGAATGTTATTCCTTCTGCTCAAACGTGCATCTGAAGGTATGCACACCACATTTCCTAAAATCTTGAAGGCGTCTCAAAGGTCATTCCCCTTTGATTTCAGGGAGAACTATCCCTAATCTATACCCTACAGTTAATATAAAGCTGCTTGATATATCGAGAAGGACACGGGGACAGAAGATGATTCACTGCTTGCACAAAGTCAGACCTTTCTGAGGCAGGAAACATTCCACAGAGCCCTTTAAGGAACAAATGGCATCATGGGCGTGAAAGATTTTAAGTGGAAAGCTATCATTACTAACCTACTAAGCGGAGTCCTGGGAGGTGGAGTCATGAATTCTGTGGCCATTGAACTAATTTTCTCCCTCCTTCCTGCTCCAGCCTCAGGCTCAACATCTCACCCGCATCTGTCTGCTCAGGCTGCTCCAACAGAACACTATAGATGGTGTGGCATAAGCAATGGAAGTTTGTTTCTCACACTTCTTGAGGCTGTGAAGTCCCGGATCAAGGCTGTGCCAAGAGATGTTGAATTCTGAGGCTTCTTCTCTTAACTTGTACACAGCCACCGTCTTGCCATGTGCTCATGTGACCTCCTCTTTATGCATGCACAGAGCAAGTGAGCTTTCTGGTGTCTTTTCTTAGAAAGGCACTAAACCCATCATGACAGTCCCACCCTCATGACATCATCTCTTCCTAATTATTTCCCCAAATCTCACCCTTCAGTGCCATCACACTGGGGGTTAGGGTTCCAAGGTATTGATTTTGTGGGAACACAAACATTGAATCCATAACATCACCCATCAGTCAATGCTGGTGGGGTGACTGGGCTGATGGTTTGAATGCCAGCTAAACCTGGCCCATGGGAATATTTTGGCTCAAGGATCAGAGCAGGGAAGAGCTGACACTATTGCTGACAAGAAAGACCACTAGTCTTGTTTTCTTTTCTTTTCTTTTTTTTTTTTTTCACATTTCTTCTTGTTTTTTGTTTCTTTTGTTTATTTGTTTCTTAAGCCTTGTTTTCTTGTAGCTGACCATGGTATAGAGCAGTATGGTACCAAATTCTCTACATGGGAGCAAGGTAGCACACCATGTCTCTGCTGCGTTTGGTGGAATTACCTAACATCTCTGCACCCTCGTTTTTTCATCTTTAAACAGGGATAATAAAATTAGACATCTCAGAGGGAAGCATCAGATGTGATGACGCTTATATCTGTTTACCAGAGTACTCACCATGGTACATGGTAAGAAAATGGCAGTTTTGAATCTAGAACATTTTTGAAAGGAGGAAGAACATTAAAGTTTTTGCTATAGAACTGAGGTTCAGAGAGCTTAATTTGCATTTAGATCTGTGTCTATGGGCAAGACACTCAGCTCCTTGGTCTCCCTACTTATAAAATAACCAAACCAGAATTTCCTAACGTGTGTCCACTAAGTATTCATCCTTATAGATGACCAATGAAGAGAGTGTTGTTTTGGGCAAAGCTTCATTCTCTTTGCCTCTGAGAGTCCTAACAGAGGTGTACTGAAGCTGGCTTGGCAGCTGATGGTTAAATATTCAGGAATTCTGTGAACCAACTATGCATTTAGTGACATGATGCTGATAACTTCACACTAGTCAGAGCAGGAGTATTTATACTCCAGAAATTGGCAAATGTCAAAATCAGAGCTATATTTTTTTCTCAGAGAGCTAGTTGTTAAATAGTTATCAGCACACATTGGTCCTAATACATATGAGCTTATTAAAGTCTCCAAGCAGTTCAGCAATCAACTCATTTAATTGGATACTTCCCAAACATTTTAGACCCAGGACCACCTCGCTGACAGTGTTCTGAAAACATTTCAGAAACAGCACTGGATGATTCTATGGCCCCTTTATTCTACCATTTTCACATTAGAAGATACAGCCACTGAGTTCCCAAGTTGGGAGGGACTCCTGGTTGTCTGAAGTTAGAGTTCAGTGCTCTCTTTACCACACTTATTGACCAAGAACCATCCTTTCACAATTCCATGACATTTCCAGACTCATCCCTTTGTAAATGAAGGCTTTCTTGCGTTCTTCACATTGGTGGAATGTATTACCTGCCACAGATCTTTGCACGATGATCCTGCTGTTTAAACGCTATCCTCCTTCTGGTTAATGTCTCTTCATTTCTGAGACCTCGCTTTAGACACAGGCTCTTGGGGGTGGTGCTGAGCCTTCAGCCATGTGAGACTTTCATAGAACCCTGCTCCTTGTCTTCAGAGGGCATATTGTGTGGTAGCTGAAACAGGTCCAAAAAGTCTCTGAAGCTCTTCCTATCAAATCAACTTCCCTACCTTTTGAATTTGGGCTGGCCTTATATCATGCTCTGACCCACAGAACCTGAAGGTAGCCCCCTGGAATGTAGCCCTGAGGCCTCCATGCTAGTCAGGTTAGGACAGATAGAGAAGGACTACAGGAAAGCTGGTCTCTAATATGAAAGGTCAGATTACAAAGGGACAAACAGCCTTGGAAGTCAGGTTATCCTTGTGAGAGATTTCTCATATTCTGTCCAAAAGCATCTGTTGTTCCCCTTCGGTTCAAAAGCATCGGATCCTAGAGGGTACAGATTTGAGTTCTTTTCTAATGCCAGCTCTTTGTTATGGACAGGGTAATGGGATGTTTTAAGAATATAGCACAAACAGTGTGATACACTATATGTGTTGCCTTAAGCTACATGCTAAGAAAGATTGTCACCAAAATGAAGAATTTATAACCAGGGGCACTCAGCTTCCTTTAAATCATAAAGGCCTGATTCTAGAAGCATTGACAATCCTTAGTGGAAGAGTCTTTGATAAATACTAAAAATAACAAAAGAAAAGTATTTTCATTGGAAAAATTAGGAGTGTTAAATTAACATGTTAGATGCAAAAAGTTGGTTCTCATTAAGTAAACCAGTAGTATTCGTGATATATGGCTAGGCCGGATCCTGGAGAGACAGTCTTCCCTTATGTGAATAAAGNTAACTTCACACTAGTCAGAGCAGGAGTATTTATACTCCAGAAATTGGCAAATGTCAAAATCAGAGCTATATTTTTTTCTCAGAGAGCTAGTTGTTAAATAGTTATCAGCACACATTGGTCCTAATACATATGAGCTTATTAAAGTCTCCAAGCAGTTCAGCAATCAACTCATTTAATTGGATACTTCCCAAACATTTTAGACCCAGGACCACCTCGCTGACAGTGTTCTGAAAACATTTCAGAAACAGCACTGGATGATTCTATGGCCCCTTTATTCTACCATTTTCACATTAGAAGATACAGCCACTGAGTTCCCAAGTTGGGAGGGACTCCTGGTTGTCTGAAGTTAGAGTTCAGTGCTCTCTTTACCACACTTATTGACCAAGAACCATCCTTTCACAATTCCATGACATTTCCAGACTCATCCCTTTGTAAATGAAGGCTTTCTTGCGTTCTTCACATTGGTGGAATGTATTACCTGCCACAGATCTTTGCACGATGATCCTGCTGTTTAAACGCTATCCTCCTTCTGGTTAATGTCTCTTCATTTCTGAGACCTCGCTTTAGACACAGGCTCTTGGGGGTGGTGCTGAGCCTTCAGCCATGTGAGACTTTCATAGAACCCTGCTCCTTGTCTTCAGAGGGCATATTGTGTGGTAGCTGAAACAGGTCCAAAAAGTCTCTGAAGCTCTTCCTATCAAATCAACTTCCCTACCTTTTGAATTTGGGCTGGCCTTATATCATGCTCTGACCCACAGAACCTGAAGGTAGCCCCCTGGAATGTAGCCCTGAGGCCTCCATGCTAGTCAGGTTAGGACAGATAGAGAAGGACTACAGGAAAGCTGGTCTCTAATATGAAAGGTCAGATTACAAAGGGACAAACAGCCTTGGAAGTCAGGTTATCCTTGTGAGAGATTTCTCATATTCTGTCCAAAAGCATCTGTTGTTCCCCTTCGGTTCAAAAGCATCGGATCCTAGAGGGTACAGATTTGAGTTCTTTTCTAATGCCAGCTCTTTGTTATGGACAGGGTAATGGGATGTTTTAAGAATATAGCACAAACAGTGTGATACACTATATGTGTTGCCTTAAGCTACATGCTAAGAAAGATTGTCACCAAAATGAAGACTTTATAACCAGGGGCACTCAGCTTCCTTTAAATCATAAAGGCCTGATTCTAGAAGCATTGACAATCCTTAGTGGAAGAGTCTTTGATAAATACTAAAAATAACAAAAGAAAAGTATTTTCATTGGAAAAATTAGGAGTGTTAAATTAACATGTTAGATGCAAAAAGTTGGTTCTCATTAAGTAAACCAGTAGTATTCGTGATATATGGCTAGGCCGGATCCTGGAGAGACAGTCTTCCCTTATGTGAATAAAGTCAAGTGAGCCTTGTAGTATGCACACTTAGGTTGATACCAGGGGCTCGGTCTCCTGTTGCTGCCTCTAATTAGCATCACACCTGCTTCCTGTGGATCTTATATGAAAGGTGAGGTTAAAAGGGCAGAGATCAACAACATCCAGCTTGCGAAAATATTTTGTATAAACCCTTTTACGTCTCCTTTGTATCAAAGGTTTAAATACTATGTCTAACGTGTGTGGCACAACTTGGTTGGAGTCTTGGTTACATTATACTTTGTCCTTCAAATGCATGAGGTGATTGATCCTTCTCACTGCCCAGGATTTTTGCTTTGAAGCTCTTTTCAGATCATGGTAGAGGGAGGGAAAACCGAAGAAGAGAATGTCAGTTTCACTAAGCAGATTGGAATTAGGGTTGATAATATGACCAGAATTTACAGGGCAGAGTTGTGCAGAGATGGAAGTAATACAAGGAGCTTCAGAAATCTGCACGAGGATCTTCTAGAATCTTTGGGTGAATACCAAGTGGCATGTATGCAGGATAAGCATCCTTAAGAATAGGCAGAGAATAAATACTGTGTAACTATGAGTTAAACTGAGATTCTGGAACTTGAACAGAATTGAGAGAAAGTTTGTAAGTGTAATTGGAGAGACCACTGAAAATTCTGGGGACTCAGTTGACACAAAAGAAAGACCATGCATAGGGGAAGAGCTGCTACAATTCAGACTTGAGAATATACTGAACTTTCCCTAAGAGTGAAAGGATCAAGCTAATCCATAAGGAAGTTAACTGCCTTCCAGACAAAATGCAACATTATTTAAAGGAAAACAACAAAACACAGATATTCAACAGTGTATCATCCACAATGCCCATGACACATGAAGAAACGAGAAAATGTGAAGTAAGAAAGATCAGTCAGTAATTGAAATAGACTAGAAAAAGTAGAGGTGATAGAATCAGGAGACAAGGCTTTAAAAAAAATACATGATTATAAATCATGGACATTAAAAGAAAATAAAAATATTATGAGGGAATAGATAGTGAGTTTCAATACAGAAATGGAAATAATAAGAAAGAATTAAACTGATATCTAAAACTGAAAAATGCAGCATTCAACATGAAATAGATGAGATTCTATGGAAGAAAATATCACGGAATTTGAAGAAACTAATAAAACTGAAGCATACAGAGAAAGAAGCTAAAAAAAGTAACTGAACAGAGTTGTAATGACCTATAATGACCTGTAGGATAATACCATGGAGAAGGTGATGACATCCCACTCCAGTACTCTTGCCTGGAAAATCCCGTGGACGGAAAAGCCTGGTAGGCCACAGTCCATGGGGTTGCGAAGAGTCAGACACAACTGAGCAACCTCACTTTCACTTTTCATTTTCATGCACTGGAGAAGGAAATGGCAACCCACTCCAGTGTTCTTGCCTGGAGAATCCCAGAGGTGGGGGAGCCTGGTGGGCTGCCGTCTATGGGGTTGCACAGAGTTGGACACAACTGAAGCGACTTAGCAGCAGCAGCAGCAGGATAATACCAAGTCTAAAATTTATTTCTTGGTTCCTGAAGGAGAAGATAGTGATAGACAGGCAGGAAAAATATTTTAAGAAATATAAGTCCAAATCTTTACAAATTAGATGGAAGATATAAACTCATAGATTCAAGAAGCCCAACAAATCTCAGATAGGGTAAACAAAAAGAAATATACACGAATGCACATTATGAGAAATCAGCTGTAAAATGATGAAAATAAAATTTTAGAAATAAATAAATAAAACAAGTTATATACAGAAAAATGATCATATAAATTGTGGCTGACTTCTCAAAAAACCCTTCAAAATAAAAAAACCACAGTTGTGAGCCATATACAGTAGAATAGCATTTTTAAAGTACTGAAAGAAAGAAAAGGCTATCCCCCTAGAATTCTATGTCCAGTGAAAATATTCTTCAAAAATAGAGAAACAAACTCATTATCAGACTAACCAATATAACAAAATTCATCACCAGCAGAACTTCATAAGAAATATTAACATAAGTTCTTTAAGAGAAGAAAAATGATAACATATGAAAATCTAAATCTACACAAAGAAATGAAGAACCTTTTAAATGATATAATTAAATAAAGCTCCTGCCTTCATTTGTAAATTCTTTAAAAACTAATCGACCATTTGAAGAAAAAAATAACAAAATAGTATGGATAGTATAACATATGTGTAAGTGAAACGCGTGACAACAGTACAAGGGTCAGGAGGGGGAAACGGATATATAATGNAAATGATATAATTAAATAAAGCTCCTGCCTTCATTTGTAAATTCTTTAAAAACTAATCGACCATTTGAAGAAAAAAATAACAAAATAGTATGGATAGTATAACATATGTGTAAGTGAAACGCGTGACAAGGGTCAGGAGGGGGAAACGGATATATAATGCTGTAAGGATTTTACACTGTATGAGACATGGTATAATGTTATTTGACGGTAAACCGGGATAAGTCAGCTATGCACATTTTAAACCTTGGAGCTACCACTGAACCAAACTATTTGTTGAATGAATGGAAAATTTATTCTAGGCATTAAAAACCTATCTTTTATGGGACTGTGGACTGAATTAGATGTGACATTGGTCTTCTCCTGAGCATTTTGCTTCAGTGGGATAAGACAGTGGGAAATTTTTCACAAGGGCAAAGGAAGGAGGAATGGGGACCAGAACAGGGTGAATTTTCTGCTTCACTGTGCCTAATACAATGCTCCAATTGTTAGAATGTCAAATGAGATTCAACCAGACAGTACTGTAAATTCCAAGGGAAATAAAATATTCCAGGAAAGTCTTACAGCCAAGACCTGAGCTGGCCTCCTGTGGTGACATTCCATTAAGAAATATTCCAACTTACATTTTATGAAAGGATTAGTACTGACAAAGTATCTGGCTTGTTAACATCAATACTCAAAAGAAAATTAAAATTTTTTNGGTGGACAAGCCTTTTCTCAGAATCACCCAAAGAGCTCAGTGGAGGAGGCAGGAAGGCAGAATTGCATACCAACATCTGCAGGGATTTAGATGCCAGATATGTTGAGAACATCCCCTATGCTTCCCAGACATAAGACAGGTCCTGTTGAGGGGGATTTCTGTTTGAACCTCTCTTTCATTCATGAATCCACTTGGCAAAACAAAAACAAAAGCGATTTCCCAAAAGTTTTTCACATGTATAAAACTTTTCTTGATGTCAGCCCAATTCTTGCCAAAAAAAAAAAAAAAGAGCCTGTTTCTCACACCCCAAGTAACCTTTCAGAGCCACGTGCCTCATTTTGAGTGGAGAGGATGAGAAATCACTTTCAGAGAATTTTCCTATGCATCATGCCTCCAAAAATAGCCCTTTATTTCCTTCTTATCCAATGACGAAAAAGGTTAACAGCAGTCTAAGAGCAAATGGGGGAAAAACTCACACTTTAAAAATAAGGATACGTGTATGAAAAAAAAAACACAAACTTTATCTACTTCTGACTGTCTTCTCTCCTGTCTGTGGTACATCAGTGAGTTCTCAGAAGTCAGGCTCACACTTTCTGGGCCTCTCTTGTCTATGTCTGGGGCATTAAGAGTCTCTATGGCTGAAGCACCACGTCACCATGAACCTGTGTTGATGGGGAGACATTTGGTGTGAGGCGGGGGGATTCTGGGGTTCCTGACTCATTTACACAAGTTCCTCTTTTTTTTTTCCTGAGGAAGTCCAGAAAGAGAAATGGGCAGCTGTTGGCAAGTCTCATGGAGGCCTGCATTTGAACTCTCCTGAAAGACGACACAGTGTCTACTGGACAGCCTCTAGGAAGGCCAGGCTGAGCAAAGTAGCAGTCAGGACTCCCTGTGTAAGGAGCTGAACCCTCACTCAAACTATCAAAGCAAAGAGCGAAGGCGCTGGCTCAGGCAGCAGGGAAGGACCAGTGATGGTCCCTCAAGTCTAAGGCAGATCCCCGAAGTCTAAGTGTGAGGCGAGCCGCAGGCAGGGCTCAGGGTTAGAGCTGTTGTGTCCTGCCGCCAAGCCCTGCTCTCTCACTGGCCACCTGTTTTCCGCATCCTCTCAGGCTGCCGTCTCACAAGCCCTCCTCATGAAAAGGGAAGACAAGGTGACGCTGCTGCTCTGGGCTGACACAGCTGTCTTGCGTAGTCTTTACTTCTTAGCATCTGCCGTTCTTCCCAGGGGAGGATTCTGATTGGATCTCCGAGTTCCTGTCTCTAGTTCTTGGACCAATCACCACTGCTGGTTGGTTGACGGACCAGGATGGGCCAGGTCTGACTCACAAGTCCACCTCCGGCCCAGGGAGTTGTGCCAGAAAGGCATTGCCAACACTCACAGGACAGGAAGGAAGCAAAGGCTACGACTGTCCACTCACAGGGGCAGGAAAGCGTCCCCAAAGCCAGGAGGACTTGCCACGGGGCACAGAAGGGGGAAAGTAGAGAGCAAGAAGTGAATTTGCTTCTGCAACTGTGCTGGGTTTGCAGAAGACTTCTTCATAGAAATGCCAGTGACATGATCGTCACGGCGGGCTTGAGGGGACTGCAAGAAAGAGGGCAGACTGGGAGATCTGTGACTGAGTCCTGTGCTCTATTTTATTGGGGAAAATATTGATACTTTGGATATTTTAAGTATCCAACAATATAAAATATTGGATATTTTAAATATCCAACAATGGAGAAATAGTTAAGTAAATAATAGTATCTACTCACAGTAGATCATCATCAAGTTTTTATGATGGAGTAAAATGAGTGCATGATAATGTTAAAGGCAAGAGGCAGGACACAGAAATCTGTATACTATATGGGCTTAATCTTGTACCCCCATCCCTCCAACAAACAGTAAACAGAAACATATATCTATAACCATGGTTGTTGATAGACTGTAGGTTATGTGCCCTCCATCTCCTTATTTCTATATCCTTTGGTTTTGTTTATTTATTTATCTCTTCTACAGTGAGCTTGTCTTCCTCTGCTAATTAGAAACAAACAATAAATGTAGTAAGATCATCAAGCTGAACTTTAGAGATTTGAGAATCACTAAAGGAGATTAAAAAGTTCCCAGAGTTCTAGGAGACCAACTCCTGGGATCTGGTGCAGGAGACAGAGGAGAGAGGCAAAAAGGAGAGTATCCTGAGAAACTGAAATCCTCTTTCCCTTTGAAAGAAATATTTTCTGAGCAGCTTTACGAAGATCATCTCCTTTAAATGTTTTCAATAACTCTTAAGATGTTGGTACAATTATGTACCCCATCTTTCAGATGAGGAAAGAGAGGTTCTGTGAGGTTAGCTGACTTTCCATATCACACAGCTGACAAAACAGCAGAGCTGGGCCTGGAGCCTCGCTCTTTTCCCAGCACTGCAGCAGAAGGAAGTGTGGGCAGGGGCTTTAGTTCTTAGCTATCACACTGAGATCTTAAAGGGAAGGAGAGAGAATGACAATTTTCCCCCGGTAAACATTCCCAGAGAAAGGTCTGACCCAAGGCAGAAAAACATCACAGTCAAGCAGAATTTATTTTAGATCAGAGAGACAGCTATCTCTAAGAGAATGGCATCAGTTTATGGCTTTCAAAGATGAGACCATTGAGACCCAGAAAGGGTAAGTGACATGCCCAAGGTCACACCACAAGTGAGCGTTGTTGCCAAAGCCAGTCAAGGCTTGTCATTAGTAGTGGAGGGCTCTTTGGGGGTCATCACATGACAGTGCCTCATTTGCTATAAAAAGAAGCAGGCACCTCAGCTGGAAGGGAGCATCCTTGTCTGTCTCCTAGAAACACACATCCCCGAAATGGATCTAGAGCTGCGAGGGACGGATGTGGTAAGGACTTCTTGATAACGGCACTGGAAACTCTGTTATGTTTAATCAGTGTTCAAAAGTCAAATATAAATTAAAGGCATTTTAATGAAAAAGGTAAGAAAGATCCTTTACCTATGTCTTCAAACCCATATATATGTTTTTCAACATATTTCATTTCTGTTACACTGGGCTGTAGGTTGCCAAGGAGACCGTTATTGGCAGAACTAAGTGGTTGGTGAATAATTAACTGTCTGTCCTCAGCACGGTTCGGAGAAAGAACTTCTCAGGGCCTCTCTGTAGACTTTGGGCAGAGACAGCCCCTGTCCACAGCCAAGAGAGGAGCGAGGGGTCAATGGCCACAAGAGAAGTGGGTGAGCAAGATGGAGGCTCACTCCTCCCCGCAACAGCAGACTCAGAAGCGGTCATCGCTGTTGCTGCCATGTCCCTCACACTTGACCAATGCAGGCAGCCCTGCAGGCCATCCACTGCCACCTTTGCATTTTCTTGCCTGAGAGGCTTTCTGGAACCCAAGGTCTTGATTCTGCCCATGCCAGGCTATGAGTTCCAAAAAAACTGGGAGCAGCCCTCAACCAATGAATGATGGAGGGAAGGGGGGATGCTCTTCCCTGGCACCCACGTCCCAGGGGGATTCAGCTCCCCGGTCCACATGATTGCTCGCTAGCATATTCTTTCTTGCCTTCCTTCCTTTCCCTGGCTTACTCCTCTGCTCACCAGTCAGTGCTTCCTGAAACCATCTCCTAAATCAACTCCCTGTGTCCAGATCCTCGTCCCAAGTCTGCTCCTAGAGCAACAGGAACTGAGATGATCACACAGAGAAGCAAAACTTGAGAGGGACGCAGGAACTGGGAGCAGTAGTTTCTAGTCTAGTGTTCTGTTCTGCTTTCACGTGTAAAAGGCTGTTTGGTAACATGGGATTTCTTGAGTTCCCCTCACTCTTTTTGTTTTTTAGCTTAGCCTAAACTCAAATAACTGCTTGCTGTCAATGACAATTTCCCTTCAGTAAACACCCTTCAGTAAAAAAAAAAAAAAAAAAAAAAGGATTTGAGGGGCTCCAAAGCCATGGTGAGAGTGTGAACCAGCTAAAGGGTGCTTGAGCTATAGCTCAGTTTATATTACCAGAGAAGATTATGATCCAAGATAGGAAAAACACCATAGTCATGCAGAATTTGTTTTAGAAAACAGGACGCCTGTAAAAGCGTGGCATCATTTTATTGCTCAGATAGTTGCCGCTCAGTCTCAGCTCAGGGCTGTCTGGTTTCTCCAGATAAAAGTGCAGAGAACTGAGTAGAAATGGAAAGTCTCCTAACCTTTTAGCACTTTCTGTCGGGACCTTTCTAGTTCAACTTCCTTTGGTGTGAGAGTTGCAAATTCCAGCTGAGAAGACATATAGTCAGACATTTATTTGGTGCATTAAATAATCCTGAACATCTTTCAGGTGCTCAACTAATGTTTCTGGTTACATTAAAAAAAGAACTTTGGGTTATAAGCGCCTTTGCCCCTTTGTTATGCAAAGGACAGGATCTTAAGCTTCCTAGAGAGGACTGGAACCTTCAGTGGCACAGAGAAGCAGAAACTACCCTCCGCCTTTCCTCAAACTCACAGACTGCCCACATTCCCTCCCAGCTCTTACTCAATTCTACTCCACAGAATACGCACAGTTAGAACTTAAACCTTTGTTACTCTCCAGTTCATGTTAAAATCTGCTACTGAAATATCAGTCTGAAAGCTTTCTCCGTTGTCTCAAAAGTTGCAATTCCTAAACACTTAAAACACAGTGATGTTGCAACTGCATTCAGATAGTGGCAACTTTCTTTGCCGATCTAAAAATTTCCCAACCTTTTTGGGTTGTTAAAATGAAGACTCTTCCTTCTGCCTACACCTGCCCCCCAAAAGTTTCTAACACTTGAGTTGTCTTGCCAAACACTGCTGAGAATTACATAGCAGCGAACCACCTATTTCCCACTAGCAGCATTGTTTCCTTCTGCAGCCTGGGAGAAAGAAGCCTTTTTTTTTTGTTTTGGGGTTTTTAAATTTATTTTCCTTTTTCAGCTGGCTGGTCACTTTTTACAAAATCACCAAGGTTAGGCAAATATAACAGAGAGAACATGTGGTCATCATTAAACACAATACAACTTCTGGGTATATGGTCAGGACACTGAAAAAACTAAGAGCATAGGCAGACAGACCTGAGTTCAAGTTCGAGTCCCTGGACTCCTCAGCTGGGGAATTTTGGGCAGGTTGTCATACCCCCTTGAGCTTCGGTTTCCTCATAGAGTTAATGTGGGGATGAAAAGGAGATAGCATATAGGAAGTGCTAAGCTCTGTGCTGGGCAGAGTAACCAGTGGTTTTCAGTTAACTGTATCTCATTTCTTCTTCTCCAAGTTAACACAGCACCACCCCAAACAGGAAGGCCGGAAGGACATTGTGGACACATGCTTTTGCCTGCCTGTCACTCTTTCTTCCCCCTTCCAAGGACGCAATTCTTTTCACCCTGATGGTAATCTTCTGTGTGTGTTGGGTGAAGTCTACCATCTTCTTTTCTTTTTAGCCACAAAGGTGGGAATGAGTCTCAGGCTTTGGTGAACCTCTTGCCCCTGCCTGAACCACGATGGTAGATGCAGAAATGAATCCATGAGTCAAAATGCCTCTATTCTGAGTCCTCCCTGGATTTTTTTCTGGCTGGAGATACCATAGTAGTTCACTCAGTGCCAAGTCTGTACGGGTAAGGACTCTGTGCGTATGATGGCTACCTCTCCTGCTATGTCAGAGTTTGCTCAGAAAAGCAGAACCCGTAGAATATACATATTTGGCATTATTTGCTACAATGGTTTGGCCTTTTGTAATTGTAAGAGTGGTTCAGCAGTCGATGGGAACGTGTTCTTTCTGGGTCGAGGGCAGGAAGCTGAGGTCTTCAGGGCAGGCTGTTGAGAAGGAAAGATGGGCATCAAGTAGGGGAAGCAAAGATAAACTGAATTCTGTGAGGATGGGCAGAAATTCATGCAGTGAGACTGGGACCCACACTGGCCTCACCCCACCTCCAAGTCATCTACTTCGATGATGGAAGTAAGCTGGAAGAGAAGCTGGCTCCTCATGGAGCTAAAAAAAGCACTTGGCCTGGGAGTGAGAGAAGGTGAAGCTGCAGCAGAAGTTGGAGACGTATGAGCCCAGCCCCACAAGGCGAGTGAACAGGCAAGTGGCAGTATAAGCAAGCCACAGCAGCACCTCATGACCTGCACTGGCCTTTCAAGCATAAAAAGAAATATGAATGACACTCTAGTTCCAATTCCAAATCTCATTAAAAAAGTCTGTGGTTCATACTAACCTGAAACTATGGACAGAAATGAATTATGGAAAATATAGTTTCAGTTTAGCTAAGTAGACAGAACAAATTTATTATACTGGCTATATGACGAGAAGCATTCAAGAGAACGGCAGAGGGGAAAAGCCCTGATGATGCCTTTTGAGTCTCTGGATGCAGCTGGGCCTGAAGCTGTAACTATCTATCCCTAGAATATAAAATCGACACTGTTTCCACTGTTTCCCCATCTATTTCCCATGAAGTGATGGGACTGGATGCCATGATCTTCGTTTTCTGAATGTTGAGCTTTAAGCCAACTTTTTCACTCTCCTGCTTCACTTTCATCAAGAGGCTTTTTAGCTCCTCTTCACTTTCTGCCATAAGGGTGGTGTCATCTGCATATCTGAGGTTATTGATATTTCTCCTGGCAATCTTGATTCCAGCTTGTGTTTCTTGCAGTCCAGCATTTCTCATGATGTACTCTGCATAGAAGTTAAATAAGCAGGGTGACGATATACAGCCTTGACGTACTCCTTTTCCTATTTGGAACCAGTCTGTTGTTCCATATCCAGTTCTAACTGTTGCTTCCTGACCTGCATATAGGTTTCTCTAGAGGCAGATCAGGTGGTCTGGTATTCTCATCTCTTTCAAAATATTCCATAGTTTATTGTGATCCACACAGTCAAAGGCTTTGGCATAGTCAATAAAGCAGAAATAGATGTGTTTCTGGAACTCTCTTGCTTTTTCCATGATCCAGTGGATGTTGGCAATTTGTTCTCTGGTTCCTCTGCCTTTTCTAAAACCAGGTTGAATATCAGGAAGTTCATGGTTCAGGTATTGCTAAAGCCTGGCTTGGAGAATTTTGAGCATTACTTGACTAGCATGTGAGATGAGTGCGATTGTGTGGTAGTTTGAACATTCTTTGGCATTGTCTTTCTTTGGGATTGGAATGAAAACTGACCTTTGACCTTTCCCAGTCCTGTGGCCACTGCTGAGTTTTCCAAATTTTCTGGCATATTGAGAGCAGCACTTTCACAGTAGCATCTTTCAGGATTTGAAATAGTTCCACTGGAATTCCATCACCTCCACTAGCTTTGTTCGTAGTGATGCTTTCTAAGGTCCACTTGACTTCACATTCCAGGATGTCTGGGTCTAGGTGAGTGATCACACTATCGTGATTATCTTGGTCATGGAGATCTTTTCTGCAAAAGCCATCTCCCACTCCACATTGATCCTATGATCTACCAAAGTTCCTATGTATTTTTCTTCTTCTGTATATATATTAAAGTCAGCTGCTCCCTAACCAAGGTCTTTCCAATTTCAAAAGTAGTAAATACAGCATACAGAAACTTTAGGACACTATGCCAAAAAGTTCTCTCTTTTTTTTAAACTACTTTCATTCTTGGGTAGTGACTCTCTCAAGCTCTGGGAGGCCCCTTGCTCACTAACTGCAGAATGAGTAAGTAGATGGAATAAACCTCAGACCCAATACCATTCTTTGTTTTTAGTCTTCCCATGAAGATGGTACAAGCCATCTTCATCTGTTACTGGGCAGTTACTTTGTAACCAGTCTTATTATCCCTGCTTTCTTGTATCACCTTCACAGCAATCAGAGTGTCACTCAGAATGTCAATCAGGTCTACAGCCACACCACCATGAACATGCCCGATCTTGTCTGATCTCGGAAGCTAAGCAGGCTCAGGCCTGGTTAGTACTTGGATAAGAGAATGTCAATCAGATCACTCTCCTCCCTTGCTAAAATCTTCTCATTTATGATTTGTCATGGCCAGAACATAACCCAACACATCTGAGAGTCTAGAAGGCTTTGTCTCCATCTTGACCTCATTTATCACTTTCCAGCTTCTTGGGGATTCTCTCTGACTCTCAAGCATGCCCAGTTGGTCCCCCTCAGGTTCTTGGCAGCAGGAACGCTTTGCCCTCCTCTGGCTGACTTCTTCTAACTCCAGTCTCACATTATACATCACCATTCCTGAGAAGCTTTTGCTATCCGCCTTGCTCAAGAAGTCTCTTCCCACCTTTCCACTACTTGTTTATAACTTCTTTCCTGCCTTATTTTTCATCATTTCACTTATCAATACCTGAAAATATATTGTCTGTTTCTGAGTTTACTGACCTCTGAGTCCCTAAGCATGAAGATCCCTTAGGAGTAGGTTGTTGAGAGACCCCGTAGTAGAGTAGTTCTAGTAGCTTTCTTCAGATGTAGAGGTGGGAAAAGGGCCCCATAGTGATTTGTCATGTTTTGTTGATTGCCTTTAACCCTGCCCTCATCTTTGTAAACGATGTCTTCCTTATTAAACTCTCCATCATTAACCCAGCCAACCAGCCTTCTCCTCCTTCCTAGGTGCTTAACTTAGGTTTTAACTTGACTTTGGGGACAAGGGGAGAGGTATGTGTCCTGAGGAGAGATGCTGAATCGTCAAGGCTAGTCCTCTGCCCTTTGGCCCAAGTATTAGAACTATCACCTTCCTTCTGATCTCGCAGTGTTCTTTCATTTTCTTCCATTGCTCAGCATCGTGGAAGCAGGAATTAAGAGTTAATGTATCTCTAAAAATTAAGCACTGAATCAGGCCCTTTATTTATAGCTCATTTTATAAATGTGAATTAAAGTGGGCCAGTCTTATGACACACTCAAATTTATTATCCCCACTTGATGGCTTGGATAGTTAAATACTTCAGTGAATAAACTTAGAATTCATTAAGTCTCATTTGGTCATATTTCATATATTTGCAATCCACTCTCTTCCCTGGCAGTTTTCAAACAAGAAAATTAAGCCTGGCTCTGAAATTTATGGATGTATTCTTCTAATACTCCTTTAATTAGAAACTCCTATGTGGTTTCCTAAGCAAACCACCCACAGAGAAAACTTATAGGATGGGGCTCCTATTGTTTGACTATTTCCTAATTCCTTTTTTTTTCTTCTTAAACTCTCATTAGCTCAGAAACATCTGTAGGTAAAGTTCTCTAGAAACACAGCTGGGAGGGCCAACTTTTCCCCTTCAGGTTGGCATTACGCAGATTTGGTAACAGTTAACTGGTTTAGTTTTCACTATTGAATATTAATGGAGTGGAATGAAGTCACAAAGTTCCTGGTCGATGAGGAGCTTTCTGAGAGAGTTTAAAAACCACAGGTAATTGTATTTGAGGAGAAGGAGGCTACCCTGCCCTGCTTTCATTTCTAAATGCAAAGATCTCCCCAAACCCTTCTGTCAAGGCTTGTGCTGTGTATGACTGCCATTTTGGATACTGTGTTAACTACTTGTGGGAAAGGGCAGAGGGGAGAAGAGAAGAGAATTTGGCACGTATACAGGCGTGGCATTTGAGTAGAGTTTGGGTTGCCCACGTAGCCCCATTAAGTGTGCCTGAAATGAGATATCACTCCAGGACTCTGGGCTCAGCTGCTTATGGGAGGAATCACGTATGAGGACGAGAGAGTTAGATGTGTCTAATATTTTTAGCGCTAAACAAAGAGCACTAGAGGCAGTCAAGTTAGTCAACAAATATGTACTCAGCTCCTATTACGTGTGCTCCTAGCTCCAGATACTGGACATGGAGCCCTGACCAGGCAGCTAATGCTCAGCACACTTATTATGGGCGAGGCATCGTTCTCAGTGTTTTATACGTATGGTGCTGGTGGTGTAGTCACTAAGCCGTGTCTGACTCTTTGCAACCCCATGAACTGTAGCCCTCCAGGCTGCTCTGCACACGGAATTCTCCAGGCAAGAATACTGGAATGGGTTGCCATTTCCTTCTCCAGTTGTGTGTGTGTGTGTATATATATATATATATATATATATACAAGCAAGAAAGAATTCTGCCAGTAGATTACTTTCAGACTTGAACACAGCCCTTCCTTGTGTTTGTAGCCTGCTAGTCTACCCTGCAGTTTTCAGATTTGTACCTCCACAGTCACATGGACCAATTCCATTGAATCAGTCTGTCTGCATATGTATATACACATCCTATTGGTTTGGTTTCTCTCGAGAATCTTGACAAATACAATGGTTGAGAACTTGAATTCTGGAGTCATACTGTTAGAAGTCAAAAATCTTTTCTCCAGTTTACTGTCTGTATAACCTTGGGCACATTAACTTCTCAGAGCTTCACTTTCTTCATCTTTAGGTTGGGACTTCACTTAATTCCCACATTACCCTGGGAAGTAGGTTCTAATATTGTCCCAAGTGCCCATCAACAGACAATTGGATTAAGAAGATGTGTAGACATATATACTACAGAATACTACTCAGCCCCCAGAAAGAATGAAATACTGCTATTTGCAGTAATGTGGATGGACCAAGAGAATATTATGCTTAGTGAAATAAGTAAAATACTTTAACATATTACTCATGTGTGAAATCTTAAAAAAAAAAAAAAAAACAAATGAATGTATGTGCAAAACAGAAACAGACTCATAGATATAGAAAACAAAGGGACCAAAAGGGAAGAGGAAAAGGGGAAAGGGACAAACTAAGGGTTATACAAGCTTACTATATATAGCACAGATAAGCAACAAGGATATACTTACTGTACAGTACAGGAAATTACACCTATTTTCTTATAATAACCTACAATGGAACATAATCTGCAAAAATACTGGATCACTATGCTGTACATCTATGTAGCTAACACAATAGTGTAAATAAGCTATGTATGTATGCATGCTCAGTCACTTCAGTTGTGTCTGACTTTGCGACTCTGTGGATTATAGCCCCTCATGCTCCTTTGTCCATGGGATTCTCCAGGCAAGGATACTGAAGTGAGTTGCCATTCCCTTCTCCAGGGGATCTTTCTGACCCAGCGATCGAACCCATGTCTCCTGCATTGTAGGTGGATTCTTTACCACTGAGCCACCAGGGAAGCCCCAGATAAGCTATACTTCAATTTTTTTTTAAAAAAGACACAATCCTGGTCCTTGAGGGATTTTTAGATTCATTATCAATACTTCTATAACACAGTCTATACACAGTAATAAAGCACAGTGGCTAAGCACCCAGGACTGGCAATCAGAGTATCTGGGTTAAAATCCTGGCTTTACTTCCTACTGGTCATGTGACTTTGGGCAGTTTGAAGACTTTTTCTAGCCCTCACCTGTAATTGACAGACAATGATGATGACAGCAAAACAGAGCTAACGTTCATCGTGTCCTTCCTGGGTGCTAGGTCCCAGACTCTCACACGGACTACCTCCTTGAATCCTCACCAAGTCCCTGAAAACTAGTTAACTTTTATCAACTCCATTTGACACATAAGGAACTCAGGTTTAAGAGGTTAAATGACTTATTAGGAGAGGGGAGTGGCGGTAGTGAGGAACTGTTGAGGACCCCTACATACTGGTCCTGAGCAGCCCTGGGCCCACCTGGTGGCGCCCATCCATCCTCTGAACCCCGGAAGGCATGGAAGAGCCAGAGAGAACTCCAAAACCTGGCGGCCGGGATACATAAATTAAATGTGCGCCTCCCGCCCGGGGGAGTGACAGCTCCCTGTGATTACTGCACTGTGAAAAATGTCAGCCTTCAGAAGGTTTCCTCCCTTCCTATTCTGTTAGCACTCACACAGGGGCCTATTAGCAGTGCTCCCAGCCTGCTGGGGATGCTGGCAAGGCCACGAAAAGAACCCACTCCCCCAGAAGATCTGGCTGCCTTTTCAGCTCCACGCTGCTGGCACGTGCCACCTGCCCAGGTACCCAGACACGGGATTTATTGTGCTCTGCTGTGTTGGCTCTCAGGCCTGCCCAGGGATCTCACAGTGACAGACACGTGTTTCATGGAGAAAAATTTAGGCCACTACACAATGGGGAAGGAGAGAGACAGCACAAGAAGAGGGAGGGGAGAGGATAAAGAGCAGATCAGAAGGCCAAGGCTGTAAAGAAAAAAAAAAAGGTTCTGTCCCATCCCTGAGCTTTTAGAAATAGGAAGCACTGTGCTGACCTAGAGTTTACAGCCCAGAGTTTCAGTGGCTATCTTCTCTGCAGTCAAAGGAGGGCAGTTAGCTTGCAGACTCAATTTACTCCTGCAGGGGCTGTGATGAGGACTGAAAGAAGTGGAGCTGGTAGGGCAGGAAAAAGCGAGAATCCCATGTGACAAGGATGACCCTTTCCTTCCCACCTTTGGCTACACAAACAATTCCTACAGGGCTACATCTCAGGAGATGTTCCAGGTCCACAGGAGCAGTGCCATGCGAGTGTGGGCCATTGGCTGGAGCAGGTCTGAGAATCTTTGGGTACCAGTCAATGTAAGGTAAGTACAGAACTGAGGAGCCATGATTAGAAACTTTGAGCGTGATCTAATGCTACCAAGACATCTAGCATGTGATCACTGACTTGTCTCATTGACCATGACATAGGCCAGTTTGAGTTTGAATTTGAGCCTGTGGGGTGTGTTTCCCATGGCCTGAGCTGTATATTACTCACGCACAGTCACAGAACATCTTGGGTAGTGAGTTTGACAAGCACTGTTGAAGAGGTTATTAGTATGCCACTAATCACCCTTTCACTTTTCACTTTCATGCATTGGAGAAGGAAACGGCAACCCACTCCAGTGCTCTTGCCAGGAGAATCCCAGGGACGGGGGAGCCTGGTGGGCTGCCATCTGTGGGGTCGCACAGAGTCGGACACGACTGAAGCGACTTAGCAGCAGCATAGTCACTAAGTTGCTGTGCCTTTAGGAGTCTCAGTTTCCCTGTTTGTAAACTGGTGATAAGTCATGTATGCCCTAAGGACTTTTGGAAGATGAAATGAGATGCGGTGTGTCGAGAGGTTAGCAAGGTAGCTGACAGATGCTGTGCACTCACCACAAGTGAGCTCTTGTCACTCGGTCATGGTGAGCAGACAGAGCTTTCAGTCTGGCCTGGAACGAGGCGTCTCCACACCACAGACGTCTGGGGAAGTGGGCACAGTCTCAAAGACTTGACCCACAGCATATCTCCAAAAGCAAGACAGAGGGGCTGGTCACCCGCCAGGGAATGAAGATGGTAAAGCTATTCCCTCAGCTGTGAACAAGCCAATCGATGGTGAAGGAAAGCCTCGGGTCCTCGAGTGCTCTAAAAGCCGATAATAAAATTTAAAATCAATGGCGAAGCTGACAGCAAACCAATGGCAGGGCCAGAGGCCAGGAATGAAGTGTCTCTGTGCAGGAAGCA
Organism: Neotragus pygmaeus; assembly: GCA_006410875.1. Lineage (NCBI taxonomy): Eukaryota > Metazoa > Chordata > Mammalia > Artiodactyla > Bovidae > Neotragus > Neotragus pygmaeus. The sequence goes on along the minus strand of SJYV01003135.1, from coordinate 159,564 downwards.
GGCAGATAGCCTGGGTGGCGATCCTCAGAACAGCACGCTGAGCATCCAGGTGAAAGCATCTGGGGGCCTAGATTTCACAGAGATCCTGCCTCCTGGGCTGGCACCCCTCCATGGATGCAGGAGGTGCATGTGGGAAGTGAGCTGTCGAAGGAGTAAGACCTGGACCCCAGTGCTGTGCTGCCCTATTCACTCAGCTTTTGGAGGTATGGAGCCAGAGCCTGGGAAATTCTTACACTATTAATTTCACCTACATTAAAAAAAAAAAAAAAAA
>SJYV01003135.1:126121-150069 GCA_006410875.1 Neotragus pygmaeus | reverse complement strand
AAAAAAAAAAAAAAAAAAAAAGAAGGAAGGAAAAGAGGAAGCAAGGAGGAAAGTTGGGAAACGAAGGAAGGTAAAAAGGAGGGAGGAGAGATAAAAATAAACAAAACCAAAAGGTGAAACCCCACTGCCATTTTAACTGACCAGACCTGTTAAGAAATAATGAAAAGTGTTAAAAGTTCTAGAATCCCTGGGATACTATGCAATTCAATTTTTTTTCCCTGAAAGAAAGTCTCTGACCAGCCTTAAGAGTATAGCTGAACCTTGAGCAACGGGAGGGTTAGGGACACTGACCCCTCCCTGCACAGTAGAAAATCCAAGTATAACTTACAGTCAACCCTCCATAACCACGGTTCCTCACCTGCAGATTCAGCCAGCCATGGGCCATGTACTGTTGTGGTATTAACTATGGAAAAAAATTCACATCTGAGTGGGGACCTGTGCAATTCCAGCCCATCTTGTTCAAGGGTCAACTGTGTTGTCTTTTCTATGCTAATTCTGCTCTTTGCCTCATCATTCAATTAGACTTTATCATCAGGTAAAAGCATCTCTCAGAATATTCTGCAGCCTGGCATCGTGTCATCCTTTACAGGAGCTGCTGCATAAAGACAGTAGCTCATGCTTGGCTTCATCATCTGGGTCATCCTTAGCTTGATCTTTGGGGTGGTTCAGGGTAAAATTTTTGGTTAGCTTGGCCTTCCACGGCTCACAAAAGGTCCAACTTTGCCTCCAAAGCGTGTGCAGGCAGGAATAGAGTGGAGTAAGCTGGCATGCATAAATATAGTTGGCCAACTAGAGGAGATACCACTCAAGTCATAAAAATTCCTGTCTGTGGTTACTGGCAGTTTTTGATCATGTTACTTGTCCTCAAGCGGGAGTGAAAAGCAATTACAAATTCACAGAGCCCTTGGGTAAAGGAATAGGATTGAAATTATCCCTTCAAGTACTCCATTTTAAAACAGGAAAACATTCATAAAAAGAGAGTTAGGCCAGTGGTACCAAAACATTTTTTAAAAACTTGGTCTACCTTCCAGTATGGACTTGCTGGAGTCACAATATTATCTAAACGAACTGCCAAGACCCCAAAGTCTGCCAAGCTAGGAGTTCAGCCAGTATGATTGTCCATCCCTTCCAGTTTAAAATTAAATTAAATCTTTGGTTGTTTGCCTGAATTAATCGTTCAATTTGCAAAAAAACAATCAAACCTATGTTGTAAGTGATTCCAGCTGTGGGGTGTGTTTTTTTTTTCAGCAGCGGAGAAAAATTACTTAAGCATTTCATAAACAGAACTGAGAGATGTTTTGGTTTTTTTTCAGAGATGAAGGGATTTCTCAATGGTTGTTGTCCTTGAACCTGGATTATATTTCTTCCTATTTGGAACCCAACAGTTGACTTTGATGAAGACAATATAAACAGGTCGCCTTCAACTCCAAGGACATTGCTACCAACCTTGAATATATTTTAAGGGCCTTTGAATGACACCAAAGAAAACAAGCTAATTACTCAATGTCACACACGCTGCTTGGTTTTCTCCTGGAGGCTGACCACAGGAAGCCACACTCTGACACTCTAAACATACCTTTACTGCATTGGCATCTGATGAGCTCAAAGTAAGTCAACCTGATGGCTAAAATTCATTTTTTCAGTTCTTGGCTGTTGTCACTTCCGCCTTTCATGTAAATAAATACAAAAGAAATTTAAGCTCAGATTCCTTTCAAGTTGTTAATATGAGATACATCTCAATTTTTATGACTGAAGGTCTTCCTATCATATCTTTATGAATAATGCTACAACTTCAATATTGGGAGTTTTTGAGTGAGAACAGCTATCTTTCATAAATATAGCCCAAAGAAGATTGTTAAGCCATCAGTTAATCTTTATATTCAAGGGAAATGAACGGAAAAGACTTACTGATAATTATTTTTTCCATAGCCAGAAGCAAAGTGTGTACAATAAAGCACATATTCCCTAAATAACAAGAATAAATATATCTCATTTTTCTCCTTGTATATTGTGCTTATCAAACTAGAGCCTTATCTGACAAGTACTTTATTCTAATATTATAAATAGTCCAAAGATGAATACAATTCTTTTGTTCATAAATAATATATTTGGGAAATCAACTCTGAATCATTTAGGCAAACCATTTCAGTATATACATGAAAAGAACAAATTTTTACCCTCTGAACTGAATTATAAACAGTTTTTCACTTTCTTTACTGTAAATAACTGGAGACTTTTGCCTCAAAGTTATTCCTAACAAGAGAAAATTGCACAATGAAATGTGTTTATTATTTTAATCCCCAAAGGCAGAAGATACAAAATATACATATGGGATACTAACATGACATAGAAAATCTATCACTGAACCCATGGGAAATAATCCAGGCCTCTCAGCCCAAGACTACTGGGGTCTTGGAGTGTGCATTCGTGTGTGAGTGATAGGAGGCAAATAATTGAAGAGTAAAGCTTATACTTGACATGCAGCTGAGTTCCCATTCATAATATGAGGGGTCAGAGTCTAGGTTTGGCTTTGGATCTTTACTAGTTGTGAAGGATGGACTTGTCAAGCAGAAGATCATATAAAAACGAAATCAAAATATTTTCCTGCATCAAAGAACAAGCTGGAGCCTGGGTCCATTAAGCTAGCAACATGCCAGCCTGAACTTCTAGGTTGGAGCTGTGGGTTCAATGCACAGGAATAGCAACCATCTGCAGAGCACTTTACAGTAGGAAAGAGCCTCCTCCTAAGGGATCTTTGATTTATCACCCTATGTCAACCTTGGGAGAAAAGATTTTTTTAAAAAAAGAAGTATTGACTTTATAGATGAGGAAACAGCCTATATACAATGGACCTAAGACAGAAACCCACATCTTTGAACCCCAAATCTACTCTATCAAATTTTTGTTCCTAACCAATCAATAGTAGTTCAGCTGTCTTCTCTGAGTGTTTTTCCATTTGTAAAATGGGAATAAAAGCATCTTATAGCAAGGTTGTCATGGTGATCTGATGAGATAAGTTATGGGGATCAATTAAGACTCTTTGTACTATGAGGTAAAAGACAAATCCAATTTACCATGGCTTTAAAATAAAGCAATTTATTGGCTCCTGGACCTGAAAGGTCCACAGTAGGGGCATTTCAGGAGTGAACTGATTGAGAGGTAGGTGGAGAGACAGGGCAGGGCTTCATTTCTCAGGGATTCTCTGGGCCCTGCCTTCCTCTGTGTGTTGGCCTCCTGCCCAGGCTGGCCGCCTTCTGAGTACTGAGATGACACCCTGCAGTTCCTGGGCTGCATGGTTTCCCTTCCACAGTGTGGAGGATAAGACAATTTCCTCTTCCCCAACCATCCGCAAAGTTTTGAGCTTCACTCTGATTGGATATTTCTCTAAAAGGATTTTATAATTTACACTTTTCATTCCCCCCACCCACCCTTGGCCAGTTTAGAATATTACACCATGGCATCCCAGGTCATAACATTAGTGTTGTACTTCCAAATGATCTATTCCAGTGGAATGCTGGTCTTAAGAGTCATTCCAAAGAATCATAAGGAGGAAGGGGGAGGAGGGGAAAGAGGAGAGGAAGAGGAGAGGTGGTTTCCTGCTGATGACATGAGCTTGGAAGACACAATACGCCTCTATAACCGTTAGGCCTTGTCATCTGAACTCTGGTTATCCAAACTCAGAGGCTACGTAGATGTGAAGAGGGAAGGCTCCTCTGCTGAAGCGAGCCTTGACCCTAAGCTAGTCCCCATCACTTCTCTTTCCTCATCAGCTGTAGTTTCCTCCTTTATTTCCTTCAGGTCTCTGCTCAAAACAACCCCTCATTAGGGAGAAAAGTCCTAGTCCCTCTCTGGATAAGGTAGTACTGCCTTCTACCCCCTACACTGCATTAGTCTTTTGTGGGTCTGTGTGTGTGTTATATGATTTAACACCATCTAACATATTACTTGTCTTTGTTGATTGATAATCTATTTGTGTTCTCATTAGGATGCAAACACTTTGGCAAAGAGTCTTTTGTTCTCTGCTATGCCCCCAGCACCTGGAACAATGCCTGGCATAGGCTCTAAGCTTAATAGTGAATAATAAATATAGACTATATCCCACTTCTTGGTGATTCACAATGCGTGGATACCACGGCTCTGAGAGTCTTGCTTAACTTGTTTAAAATCAGTATTGCCCAAATATGATCACTTAAACACTTTTGTTTAAAATAAAAACTAACATTCCCAAGAACTAAAGTTTGCTAGAAATCACTTTGGGAAACACTGAACTATTATCTCCCAATTTTATAGGCAAAGGAACTGACCCTCTGAGCAGTCCAGGAGTATCACCAGGCCACACAGTGAGCTAGTGGCCATCAGGACTGAGCCTGGCCCTACATTTTTCCAGGATACACAGGCTTCATCACCACCTTGTTCTGTATTGATTGAGGATCTTTGGGGCTAATTATACTGGACACATCAGTCAATAAACTCATCAATGAGTATTAATGGGCCATCCATTCTGTGCCCAGTTATCGGCACCTGCATTGTGACACTGTAAAATCTCCAGTGGCACTTTTACAGGACATACAATTTTTCAAGAGCTACTGATTGATTCCTTCAAGACTCACATTCACCAGTAGATACATTTTCACCGAGAGTTCTGGTTTCATTGATCTTTGTTGTGTCAATCTTATCATTTTATTATTATTATTTTAAAATTTAAATTAATTTTATATTAAATTTGAGGAGGATTGATCAGGCAGGGCTCCTGGAGGCCTTGGATATCCTTGCAGGCATAGAACTTACTTGCCACCTCCCAGGGTCCCAAAGAAAGTCTAGAGGGTGTAGACGGCTGGGAGAATGCTTTTCATCTGCCAGGACTTGAAGACCCCACAGCCCTCTCCAGGAGAGCAGAAGAAAAAGTCTAAAAGCCTGACAGAGCCACCAATCCCATGTGACATACTCTCTTCCTAAGCACTCCTAGCTGGTGAGGTTGAAATGTACCTGAAGGATATGGATGTCGTTATAGCCAAGCGGGTTCATGCTACCCTGCCTTTCAATCCCCACGACAGCCCTGGGCACACCGTTGGCAGTGACCTCACCCTGCCTTCACTGCAGCCTCCCACTCTGATCTACACACCTCCTGTGGCCCCTATATCTCTGAGTCACCCTTCCCAGTACCTCTGTGCAGCCTGTTCTCCCAGATGGCAATACAGCTCTGGAAGTTCCTGAGGACAATCACCGCCCTTCTGGCATGCATTCAGAGACCATGGCATGGCAGTCACCATGCTACGTATTGGAGGTCGTCGGCACTTCTGCACATTTGATGACCTTAAGGTACTCATATCTGGAGTGCTAGTTTCCAAGCCCAGCTGCACCCTGGAATCAGCTGGAGAACTTGAAAAAGTCCCGCTGCCCGATTTCTACCCCTAGAGAGTGATTTAACTGGTCAGGGCTGAAGCCAGGCACTGGGACTTTAGAGATTCCCATTGATTTTAAGGAGCAGGGAAGTATCAGCCCTTTCTATAGAGCAGTTACTATGTAAGGTGAGAGTGCCAAGAGAGGAATTCCAGGGTCACACAGGAGGTCCCTCCCCCAGCCCAGGTGAACAGAGAGGTCAAAGTCAAGGAAGGCAACCTCTGGATGGTTTGTATGGATACGTAGGAGTGGGTCAAATAACCCAGAAGAGAAAAGGGCTGGGGTCGGGTGGAGTGAGGATTGCAGGCAGAGAGAAGAAGAAAGGTGGGAGAGAGTTAAGGAGTTTGGAAACCACACTGGAATATTAAATTTCAGAAATTCTGACTGATGAGATAAGGAGGTGGGAAGAGGCAAAAGCATGAAAGACATTGTAGGATTTTAAATGCAGGCAATAGAACTGTAAGATGGGTGGAACAGGATGAGATTTGAATTTGGGGAGCCATCTCAGGGGGCCATGTGAAGGATGGATTGACAGGTGGGTAGAGGGCAGGCAATGGCAGCTCCACCACTACTACTGCTACTAAGTCGTGTCCGACTCTGTGCAACCCCATAGACGGCAGCCCACCAGGCTCCCCCGTCCCTGGGATTCTCCAGGCAAGAGCACTGGAGTGGGTTGCCATTGCCTTCTCCAATGCATGAAAGTGAAAAGAGAAAGTGAAGTCGCTCAGTCATGTCCGACTCTTCACGACCCCATGGACTGCAGCCCACCAGGCTCCTCCATCCATGGGATTTTCCTACTAAGGTATTTATTAACAAATCCTCTGTTAACTTGATCTTCTTTGCCAACACCCAATAGCAAGTAGAACAGACAGCGTTTTCCCAGGTCATCATCTGGGATACAGACACAGCTGATGGCTTGAAATGCATCATTTAAAAAAAAAATCCTGATTCCATCCCAATTAGATTGTTATTATTATCCCCACTTTACAGATGAACAATCCAAGTTAAGTAACACGCCTGAGCATCTCACAGATAGTTAAGCTGCAGAGCCAAGACTTCAACTCAGCCAAGCCAGCATGCCTAACCACCACATGATGGCCCCTCCCTGTTTCTGACTGCATCCTGGGGGCTACTGGCATCAGTAATGACTCAGCTAATGTTTGCATTTTATTGGGGGCCTTCTGTTACCTTAAAGTGAAGCAATCACTTTTCCTAATTGATCCAGATGTCTGATGCCTCGATGGCACAATCTAAGGGTATAAAACCAACTTCCACCTTATAAATCATTTTGACTTGCCCAGCAAATTCAAATTCTTCTAGCTGCAGACACATGCTTCACTTCTGAACTCGAGGCAAATCACCAGGAGAGGATGGAAGGCCTCGACCTGGTTTCCTGCCACTGCTGTCACAAAGCAGAAGGGCTTATTAAAAATGCAGATTCTCTAGGCTCTTCCAGGCCTCCAGGAAGTCTAGGTGTGATGTCTGGTATCCACACTGTAAAAGCTCCCCCTACCATCAGCCTGGAGGAGGCAGCTGGCTCAGTCCCTCCCTCTGTAGGAGGGGGACTCCAGAAACAACTGTTGTTACACATCCTGTGCACATCATCTGAAAGGAAGAAGATCCCGTGTGCATAGGTTTGAAGTATAAGATCTCTCACAGAACTGCAGGTCTTGGCCCAAGCCTTCCTGTTCCCAAGTCTGCTATTGTTCATCAACTCAAACAACCTGTGGCACCCCAGGTAGAAGCAATGGGAGACCTCAACGCTGCTGATCAAGAACTAAGAGAGCAAATAAACAAGGTCCTACCATATAGCACAGAGAACTATATTCAATATCCCATGATAAATCATACTGGAAAAGAATATGAAACAAAAATGTATATATATGTATAATCCAGTCACTCTATCACACAACAGAAATTAACACAACATCGTAAATCAACTATACTTCAGAAAAAAACCCTGAAACTGAAAAAAAGAACTAATAGGAAGGGGAAGGCAATGGTCAGGTGGGCTTTTAGATGACAGGTGATCCTTTCTCCTTCCACCAAAATGCTCTCTACAGTTTGAGTTCTGCCTGATTTCCTTGCTCAAGTGCTCACATGCTGAAATCTGTATCTGTGTACGTCTCAGGTTGCTCTTCGGTGGTAAGTGTATGGTGGGGCAGATCAGTGACCAGAGATGCCTCTGAAGATCAATTAGATTTTAGCAGCCTGGTCACTGAAGGATTTCCTTTGAAAATTAGAATAAATCACATGCCTCACTGGAAAGTTCTTTCATGTAGAAGCCAACATGGAAATCATTGCCTGGCACCAATCTACCAAATACCCTGTTGGATGCCCCAGGCAACTGTTTTTAAAAAATGAGGAACTTTGATCCTCAGCCAACTTCTGTGGCTCTAAATTTGAATGGAGTTTTTCTGGCCAAGCCTTTCATTCAGGATTGGAATTTAGTATGATGAGGATGAAATGCTTTCTTAAAACTCACTGAGACCAAAGTCCCAAGAATCAGGGCAGAGGTGCAGCTTCGTCCCAGAAACAGGCAGAAACCTGCTCACACACCAGCCTTAGGTATAGAGCTGGGTTCAGATGTCCCGCCTTGCCAACCCGTTGTCTTTCCAACTGGCCAGATTCCACAACTGCTGCTTTCTCGGAGAGGCTGCTTTCTAGATGTTTTTGATCTGAATCCTGAAAAAGCCAATCAAATATTTTAAGACTAAAATGTGTAATTACAAGTTTGGTCTAAGGTAAGACACAAGAAAGGGGAATGACTACCTAAGATGAAGTATTGGGAGAGATTTCTTTTGAGAGACCTGGAAGAGGGCATACTCTCAGGGTCTGGAATAATGACTTGTCTTTTTGGACCTATGGGTGGCTGTCCCATTCCTGGAGGAAAGAAGATACGTACTTGGGTAGATTCTTTGGTTCAGCATCCACCTGATTTTTCTGCCAGACTATTGGTAGAGCCACATCTAGGTGCACAAACCACATCCTAAATGTTCTAAGGCAGTTTCCATGGCAACTTCACTTCGCTGAGGACCAGGTTCTAATTTACCAGCTCACAGTCCAGGCAAGCTTTCCTGCCACCAGGTGGAGACTGATTCAAATCTATAAATGGATATTCTTTGCATATTCAAGAGGCAGATTATTTGAGTTGGAACGATTCTTCCAAAGTGAGCTATTTCAGTGATTTCCAAACCTAACTGATGAGAGACACCAATGAGGCACTCAATGCTGTCTACTATATGCTTGCTAGTAGACGATATCAGGGAGTTATTGTTTCACTGACTATGATAGTGGTGTTTGAGATGCATAGTGATTTGCTTGAGAATATTCAGGCATAAATAAAAAGAGGAATGAGTACTTATCAGGCCAGGTCTGCAAAGGAAATAGTGGCACATGCAACGAAGGTCATTGTTTATAAGTATATGGGCAAGATCTAGGGGACTCACTGTGGATGGAGCAAGCAAGAGGAGGATAACTTCCTGATCTGAAATAGCAAGGGACAGGAACGGTTAAGGACCTAACTGTAGACAGAAGTGTGGGGTGAGAGAAGGCGGGCTGCTATGAGCTATAACTAGGAATGAGGAGCCAGTGTCAATCTGCCAGGAGGGAGCCAGAAAAACACACAGCCAATCTTGCTCTCTGATTTTCCTGTCCTTGCTGGAAGATACTGAGAGCTGAAGAGAAAGGGAACCCCATGAACATAGCTGTTGCGTTCACCCTTTCTGAGGCCTGGAGGGGTGAGTGGAGTAGATCTTGTATGAAACAGGGGAAATAAATACAAGAAAATGTTGAAGGTGTGGGGGGCAGTAGGGAGGGCCATTGTCCTACTTACTTGTGACTGGATATTTTCATTACTAAGTTTAAACAACAGATTCCCAGGTGTGGCCCCTGATCTACCAAATCAGGGTTCCACAGGGAATGTTTTTTAAAAAGATACCTGAGTTTTTCATCTCTTATCTAATCCATATTCCTCATGAAATTTAGAATCAGTCTCAAAATCTGCAACTGCCTGTCTTTCAGCTACAAACACTGGACTGGAGTAGGTTTATGAGATGACATCCATTGGGTTGGTTGTAGTAGAAGACAGATCTTTTTTCTTTTTTAGGTTGTCACCATTCAGCTAAGAATGTTATTGCTTGTTGAATTTAAGACTACAGATCTCAGAATCACAAGGACCTAGTCTGGGTCCTGTGTGTAAATGTTGCCTGAATGACCTTGAAAGAGTTACCCACCTCCTCCGAGCTTGGGGTCCTTGGCTATAGACCAGGAAATGCAATATATCCATCCATCTATCATAATTATTACAAGAATGAAAGGAGAAAGCATTTCTAAAAACTTGGTACATTCTCAAGCATTTATATATATAAATTATTATTAAGAATAATGCCACTGGCCTTGTGGAAGTAGATGCTAGATGTTCACCATGACATTAACTTCATATAATTAATGGATCTGTCCTAGGTAACCCCAAGCCTTCTTCATTAACCTCCTATTGATTTATCATCCATAAAGGTAGGAAAACTCTCTTTGAGCCTATTTAGTTTATAGTTTCTATGGCTCAATGAAATACAGGTTCCATAAATTTAGTGTCTGCTGCATCCAGTAGATTTTCCTTTTATCCACTAAAACAATCTCTAAGTGCAGCCTTCTACTTAGAGCAAATTTTCCTGCAGTGTTCAGATCTTCTTGATCATACACAGGGATTACAGTCCCTTATCTAAAACTCTTGGGCTGGATATATGATAGAATTTAGAATTTTTTTTGATATTAGAAATATACACCATCTATTATTTAACACCTGTCAGAGTCATTAATATTTCTACATGGCAAAACATAAATATTCACACAAAGTGGGATAAATAGACCATTAATCACCTCATACCAGATGAGGTCAACTCAGAAAGTGTAGGTCAGTTTTAAGTCTGGCCACCAAATGAATTACCAAGAAAAAAAGCTCAGGTTTCAGGGTTTTCTGAATTTTGGTAAGTCATATAGATGGTACTATTTCACAGGGGGCGGGCAGGAGCAGAGTAGATGCCTGCCTACTATGATAAACCTAGTCAAGATCCCAATAGGCAGAAGTTCAAGCGCATACAAAGGAGTTTCCGCCTTAAGAAACTATGCAATCTCTGCTGTGCTCCTGCCAGAACTGACGCTGTAAACCTCAGTTCGTGAAGTGTCATTCCCTGACAGAACACCTTTCTGTGATCCCCCAACATTCAACTCCTTAGGCAGATACACAAGACCATTAGTGATCTGACCCCTGCCTGACCTCAAGCGTCATCTGCAGTCTTGCCTCCAGGAATAATCCTTATCAGCAGATCCTCCACACTGGACACTCCAGCCTTTGTCCCAACTCTACCTGGAATATTCTTGGCCTTTCTTTTATCCTTTGGAAATTATACTCAACTCTCAAGAGTCATTTCTGCTATTAACCCTTCCCTGACACCCATACTCTCCTGCATATAGCTAGGTACATGGATTTGTATGTTCTAATCTGTGATGAGGCTGCCCTCCTGAAAAACCATTCTCTCCCGACACAATGATGCCATAGCTCTGGGTCACCAGCTTCTGGAACCATGAACAACATAATGTGCTCCAAACATAAGTATTTGATCAGGTAACCCCATCCTCTGCTGAAAACCCTTTAGAAGCTCCAGGATTCTAGGATAGAGGCCTAAAACTTTAACAAGCCCCTCCATCATTAGGCCTCTGCCTCTTTCTACTCTTCTGTCTGAAAGAACTTGATCCCCTCAACTGTGGAGTCCCACATTTCCTCTGCATTTCACAAGGTTAATCCCCCCAACTGACCCCGCTCAGTCACGCATATCTCTCAACATTAGCATCACTTTCTCATAGACTGATGTTTCTTTGCTTGATAGTCCATGTGGAAGTGGCAGCTGGCTGCCCATCTAATATTCATTCTGCCCTTTTTCTTGGTTCCAGAGTGTGACTTTATTTCAGGGTGACAATGACTCCAAGTCTATAATTCCTGCCTTTCTTGTAGCTAGGTGTGGCCATGTGACTGGGTTCTGTCGGAGGATATATAAACAGATTTTTGGATCCATGTCTCCAGAAATGTGAAAGAACACATTTCTGGATTGTTGTTGTTTTTAAGCCAGTTAGTTTATAATAATTTGTTGTGGTAGTCCTATGAGAGAATACATACAAAAGGACAATTACCAGACTATTATATTCAAGTAGAACTCTGACCTACAACCTGAAGCAACCAGTCCTGGAAACCAACCTACCATCTGCAGTAACTAGCCCAGAAGGTCTGACAATTACCTGCAGCAGTTGAGTCCAGGAAGCCAAAAAATAACTCCTGTAACAACTGGCCTTAAATGACCAGGACCAGATTAATAATCAGCAGGGTCCCTAATTTGTGCCCCTGCCTCCAAATTAGAAAAACAAGCTGGAGAAAGTCAAATATTCACCTTAGCCAATCACATAGCATATTCCATTTCTAGTTAATACATCAATAGATTCCTTATGCCACTATCCTTCAATCAGGACATACACGAAACCTCTTTTTTTCCACTAGAAAGCTCTCCTCCTCTGCCCATCTTTGCGTCTCTGCAAGTGATAGGAGCTGACTCCCTTGCTAGAGCACACTCTACTTGTTCCCATTTAAGTAGTCTTCTCTAATTTTTATGCCTAGGAAACGAATATAACAAGCATCTTCCAATAAAGGCTACCCTAGCAGTGCTCTGGCTCCTTGTCTTCCAAACCTTTCTCTGACTTCATTAGTGGTACTTTTAGATAGGTGAATTTATTTTTAACATATTTTCTGACTAATTAAAACATCTCATTTTCACCATAACCAACACGTAGCTTAATGCCTGGCATGTAGCAAGCTCTCAGTGAATAATGTGTTTAATGCCATTGATGGTTCTCTTTTACCTGCCTGGTTTGATGTCACCTGGCTGTAGCCTTGTACTTCACAAGGAACATGGTTGTACAGAGCAGGCATGGGCTCATGGTTATTTAATACTCTAATAAAGGGGCTTTCACACTAGATAATGTGACGTGGAGTGGACAGTTTAATCACAGCTGGTCAATATTTATGAGGGCTGAGACCCAGCTGGGCTGTATGACTTATTTACAAGCTGATGTTGGAGCCCATAGTCCTCCTTGTGAGGTCCACCTGTTCCGAGGTACCACACTAGCAGGCAGCTGAAGCAAGCAAAAATGAACCTGTCCTCATCCCAGCAACTCAAACAATTCAGGTGCCCTCCTGCCATCCTCCTGGAACAGGATGCATTTCCCTTTGAATAGAAAAGTCAGCTTAGCTTTTCTTTGAAGCAAACTTCAGATCTCCCTCTGCCAACCTCCTTGGGGTCACCGCCATCAAAACAGAAAAATCTGCCAGGTACCACATTCCCTGGGGCACTGGCTCTATATCTGGGCTATATATCAAAATCATCCAGGTGTGCTTGTCGAAAGGATAGGCACTGGAGCCTCACCCACTGCAAATGAGTCAAATCCCTGGGAATGGGACTGGCCCTTTGGGCCTCTAACATGCTCCCTAGGTGCCTGAATGCTCTGGAAGGATTGATGCCGAAGCTCCAATACTTTGGCTACATGATGTGAACAGCCGACTCATTGGAAAAGACTCTGATGCTGGGAAAGATTGAAGGCAGAAGGAGAAGAGGGCAATGGAGGATGAGATGGTTGGATGGCATCACCAATTCAATGGACATAAACGGGCAAACTCTGAGAGATGAGGGGTTCATCATGAAATTAAAAGATGGTTGCTCCTTGAAAGAAAAGCTATTGCAAACCTAGAGAGTGTGTTAAAAAGCAGAGACATTACTTTGCCAATAAAAATCCATATAGTCAAAGCTACAGTTTTTCCAGTAGTCATGTATGAATGTGAGAGCCGGACAACAAAAAAGACTGAGTACTGAAGATTTGATGCCTTCCGACTATGGTGCTGGAGGAGACCCTCGAGAATCCCTTGGACTGCAAGGAGATCAAACCAGTCAATCCTAAAGGAGATCAACCCTGAATATTTATTGGAAGGACTGATGCTGAAGTTGAAGCTCCAATACTTTGGCCATCTGATGCCAAGAGCTGACTCACTGGAAAAGATCCTGATTCTGGGAAAAATTGAAGGCAGGAGGAGAAGGGGATGACAGAGGATGAGATGGTTGGATGACATCGCGGACAAAATGGGCATGAGTTTGAGCAAACTTTGGGAAATAGTGAAGGACAGGGAAGCCTGGAGTGCTGCAGTCCATGGGGTCACAAAGAGTCAGACAGGACTGAGTGACTGAACAACAATGATAACAAAAAGGTGCCTGAGTTTGGGGCACCAGGAACCAATGTCCAGGTGAGGAGATGGACCCTGAGCACCTTCACTCTGAGCGACTGAACAATAACACCTGGGAGATGGTGAGAGCCAGGAAGTATGGACCAGGAAGCTGGAATCCACGGGGTCACAAAGAACTGGGCACGGCTTGGTGACTGAACAACAACAAAATGGTGCCTGAGTTTCGGGTTTTGGGAACCAGTCTGCAGGTTAGGAGACTGACCCTGAGGACCTTTGCTCCTAAGGCCCCTAGAATCCTGAGCATAAATGTCACAGGAGTGTGTGGACATCCTGAGCATTTATGGGGATTTGAATCTTGATATGTGGTGTTGCAGGTCTATTCTAAGAGGCTGCCTGGGACTGAAAGGGTACTGGCTTCCATGTCTGACAGACACACTGCCTGGCCTGCAGCTTCCCAGCTGTGTGGCTTTTGGCTTGTCACTTGCAGTGTCTGAGCCTGCATCTTTATGGGGAAGAAGAAGACACTAAAGATGAAGGTTATTTGGAGGATTTATGAACTCAACAACACAACAACAACCAAAATACATGGCAAGCCCCTACATATTCTGGGCAATCTGACGGACAGTAGAGACAAAGTGGTGAAGAAGACACAACCCTTGCCCTTGCAGAGCTAGGTTTAGTCACCAGGACAGACATGAAATAATTCCACAAAGGAATCGGCCACTCCATTTGCCATGAACTCCATGAAGGAAGAAAAGTTATGACCAACTAGATAGCATATTCAAAAGCAGAGACATTACTTTGCCGACTAAGGTCCGTCTGGTCAAGCCTATGGTTTTTCCTGTGGTCATGTATGGGTGTGAGAGTTGGACTGTGAAGAAGGCTGAGCGCCGAAGAATTGATGCTTTTGAACTGTGGTGTTGGAGAAGACTCTTGAGAGTCCCTTGGACTGCAAGGAGATCCAACCAGTCCACTCTGAAGGAGATCAACCCTAGGATTTCTTTGGGAGGAATGATGCTAAAGCTGAAACTCCAGTACTTTGGCCACCTCATGCGAAGAGTTGACTCTTTGGAAAAGACTCTGATGCTGGGAGGGATTGGGGGCAGGAAGAGAAGGGGATGACTGAGGATGAGATTGCTGGATGGCATCATGGACTTGATGGACGTGAGTCTGAGTGAACTCCGGGAGCTGGTGATGGACAGGGAGGCCTGGCGTGCTGCGATTCATGGGGTCGCAAAGAGTCGGACATGGCTGCGCGACTGAACTGAACTGAGTGATGAAGGAAAAGCATAGACTCTCACCAGAGGGCGACACTGACGAGCGTGGGTGAGCTAGCTGAACGTCTGTGAAGACTTTACTGAGGATATGACACTGAGATCTGAAGACGAAGAGGGAAACCTGGCCCGAAAGGACAGGGAAGGGCTAAAAGAGGCTTTCCAGGCAGAGGGGCTAGAATTTTCTCAAAGCCCTAAGGCAGGATTTAACTTGCCACAATAAGGGAACTAAAGGAGGTTCTGGAAAACTTGCAANCAAGCCTATGGTTTTTCCTGTGGTCATGTATGGGTGTGAGAGTTGGACTGTGAAGAAGGCTGAGCGCCGAAGAATTGATGCTTTTGAACTGTGGTGTTGGAGAAGACTCTTGAGAGTCCCTTGGACTGCAAGGAGATCCAACCAGTCCACTCTGAAGGAGATCAACCCTAGGATTTCTTTGGGAGGAATGATGCTAAAGCTGAAACTCCAGTACTTTGGCCACCTCATGCGAAGAGTTGACTCTTTGGAAAAGACTCTGATGCTGGGAGGGATTGGGGGCAGGAAGAGAAGGGGATGACTGAGGATGAGATTGCTGGATGGCATCATGGACTTGATGGACGTGAGTCTGAGTGAACTCCGGGAGCTGGTGATGGACAGGGAGGCCTGGCGTGCTGCGATTCATGGGGTCGCAAAGAGTCGGACATGGCTGCGCGACTGAACTGAACTGAGTGATGAAGGAAAAGCATAGACTCTCACCAGAGGGCGACACTGACGAGCGTGGGTGAGCTAGCTGAACGTCTGTGAAGACTTTACTGAGGATATGACACTGAGATCTGAAGACGAAGAGGGAAACCTGGCCCGAAAGGACAGGGAAGGGCTAAAAGAGGCTTTCCAGGCAGAGGGGCTAGAATTTTCTCAAAGCCCTAAGGCAGGATTTAACTTGCCACAATAAGGGAACTAAAGGAGGTTCTGGAAAACTTGCAAATGGTAAAGTACTTCACAAACTTGAGACAGCAGAGGAGCCAGATGTAAGCGGTAAATGCTAAAGAGCTTGCTCATTACTATAGATAAGTCTTGAGATTCTGGCCACTCCATCCACATCCTTCTCTGAGAACTGGCCTCCTTCAGTCTCAGAAGAAGGAAGGTCTTGTAATTACAGTGGACCTATGCAAGTTTACACCTGACTAGACTGGTAGTGACCATTGTCTGGCTTTGTACCATTCAAATATTTCTCTCTCTTTGAACCAGGAAACAGATGAGAAAGTTGGAAGTTTAGTTATTTTAATGGCAAAATTTAAGACTCTGTAGACTTTTGTTCTGAGAGGTGCCTGCTTCCCACCTCCTCCTAAGTCTGGGGGTTTCATATTGCCCTACAAGCCGCCAACATGAGCAGGTTATTATCATTTGTAACTATTAACATTTTCAAGACCCCTCCACTTCCACTTGTGGAGCCTGACTGGGCCTTGTGAACTAGGAAATGCTTGGTATTCGCTGTACTAAGTTTGGGCTTTTCTCCTCCCGATCAGATCATTTACGTTTCGGACTTTCTTGCAGATTGACTTTCTGTGAATGGTTTTGCTTTCCTGACTCTGGAGGCAATTCACATCAGATGGTGGCTCTCCGGTTTGACAGAGCACTGTGGAACTGCACACAGGGTTCCTGAAGCTCTGCTGACAGTGTCCTGACCTGCGGGAATGTAACCCAGGGCCTGACACAACTGCCTTCCACATCTGTTGTTGTTGTTCAGTCACTCAGTCGTGTCCAACTCTTTGTGACCCCATGGACTACAGCACGCTAGGCTTTCCCGTCTTTCAGTATCTCTCAGAGTTTGCTCAAACTCCTGTCCATTGCATCAGTGATACCTTCCAGCCTCTGTTGCCCCACCCTTCTCCTTTTGTCCTCAATCTTTCCCAGCATCAGGTGGTCTAAGTATTTCCAATGAGTTGGCTCTTTGCATCAGGTGGCCAAAATATCGGAGCTTCAGCTTTAGCGTTAAGTCCTTCCAATGAATATTCAGGGTTGATCTTCCTTAGGATCGATTGGTTTGATTTCCTTGCTGTCCAAGGGACTATCAAGAATCTTTTCCAACACCACGGTTCTTCAGTGCTCAGCCTTCTTTATGGTCCAACTCTCTAATCCATACATGATTACGGGGAAAAGTCATAGCTTTGACCACACGGACCATTGATGGCAAGGTGATGCTGCACCTTAGCTCATTTGTAATGCAACATGCACAGCCAGGTTATAAATCAGTAGCAGACACCACTTCCTCCTGGTACCCCACCCAGAATGTGATGCTCTGCTAATCCCTGGGAAGAGCTGAGGACCTCCTGGGAGGTGGGGGGATGGGATTCAATACACACTGAGCAGCTCCTCGGCACCAGGCACTGTATTAGGGTTTTGTTTTTTTTTTCCAGTTGACTCTCACTGTCACCTTGTGAAGTAAATACTTTTTCCCATTTTATAGTGAGGAAACTGAAGCTTCGAGATGTTTAGAAACACACCCCTTTACAAGTTGGGTAGCTCAAATTGCAAGCCACACTTGTTCTGTCACCTCTCAGTACCCAGTGAGTCACCATTTAAATAAAAGTTACAGGGAGGTAAGGTTTGGCCTTGGAACCACTGCAAGGACAGGTCAAGGGTCCACATGATAATGGACTTCCAGGGCCATGATGGACATATTTCTACCCAGACCCTATAAGAAGAGAAATGTTTCTATCCAGACCCTACAAGAAATTAAGGGCTGACTTTTGCTGTGGATTTTCAGAGTATAGTGAAAAAGAAACAAAATAAATATCTATATCTTTTTGGTCTTAGAAATCTATATTCCCCACTGTTCAAGAGTGCTTTGGTGTCTTTGCATTACACTGGAAGAATAGGGGACAGTGGTACAGTTATCAAGAACTCCAGACTATTCTGATCTTGATTTTTTCCAGCTACATGACCTTGACCAACTTTCTCAGCATCTCTGAGCCTTAATTTCCACCCTTATGAAATTGTGGTAATAATGAAACCTACTTTAGAAGCTTTCTAGGAAAGTTATTACCTTTAGTTTGGAAGTAAGGGATGTGAACTCAGAAACATTTATTCTTTCTTTCCACAAACATTGTGGAGAATGACATGATGGAAGGGCCAAGGAGGAGATGCATGTAAAGCAGAGTTTTAACAATTATAATGGACATCATGTCTTTTAAAATGCTTGAGAAACACTGTCCTAATGAAACCATGAATAACCCCCTGTGTCCCTGTCCTGTGAAATTAAAGGCTTTTGCTTTAGTCTCCCAGGCTGACTCAAGAGTTAATGATTAGGAAATGTGAAGATGTAGAAACAAAGAATAGCTGTTTGGCTGGGAAACTGGTAACAATTTAGACTATAAATCTGCCACATAGCAGAATAACCAAGCTGAGTTCCCCGAAAGATATAGATAAAGGCCTGACTCACATTCCTAAGTTGCTTTTACAGAGAAAAGCAGAGAAAAGTCTGCACCTCCGAGTTTCATGGACCTCAGTGTCCATCTCCAAGAACCAGAATATACAGATACTCTCTGGTTCCTGGTCTTTCAGGAGTCTGGCGAGAAACTGGTTGAAGTCACTTCATCTCTGGACAAAAGGAAGGGATGTACAAGTGACACTAGCGGAATTATTTACTGAGTGAGGGATCTGGCAGAAAAAAAAAAATCAAGAGGAGTGATTAGGGAGACTTTTGTGAAATTACAAAGGGAGGCTTAAGACAAGCCAGAGGGCAACGATGAAACACACTGCAGCTAACAGCAGAGGGAAGCTACTTCCCCAGGCCTGACCAGGGAAGCAGGAGTTACTGGAACTAATGAGAACCAAGAGAGAAGGTTGATAAAGGAACAGAGGCACCACCCCTGGATACAGCAACTGAGAAGAGGAAGCACGCCAACCTCTCTCTGCACCCCCATTCTACCATTCTCTTCCTGATGCCTCCCGTGGACTAAGCCAAATGGAAGCTATTAATAGATGACAACAGTGCCCACTGGAGCAGTCCATGGAGGTCCAAAACAGAACAAAGTTGGAGAATACCCAGCACAACTACCTACAAAGAAGAGGACATTCTTCCCATTCAGAGGGAAGAAAAACCCTAAGAAGCCCCTGGCCAGTTGAAAGGGGGAAGTGGCTCCATCGATAGCGGAGATCTAGCATTCCCCAATGACCATACCTCAAGGTGAGGCTTTGATTTGGAGTCTCTCTGCAAAATTGCCTGTTCAGTATTGAAAGGTCAGTTCCAAAAGGCAAGATATTAATCACCTCTCCAAATCAATAAAGGGTCAGTGATGGGATTACCAATTGATATTCTAAATGGGGTCAGGCAAGGCCCCCCTTAGGAATAAAGAATTCGCTCTCCCAACTGCTGGTAGCCCAATGCAGGAATTGCCATGTCACCTTCCAGAGGAGCGTGTATCCAGTCACTGATCAGTGTGGGGATGCAAGTTCTCCTCTTGCTTATCCCAATTAAGGTCAACTGTGAATGGCCAGCCCAGCTCCAGCATGCCCTTTGGGGTTGACTTAAGCCATCACTGGGATGCATCATAACCCAACTTCTCCCTCTGCTCAATCCTGTTTCCTTCTCTTTTCCTCAGGTGTTGATCCCAAGAGCAGCCCCTAATACACATCAGGCACATCCTGGATCTCCATGCTTACTTTTTGGTACTCAAACTGCCTGTTAGAGGCTCCATTATTAGTAATCCTCATAAATAAAACTACAATTAAGAGTTTACAAAAAGTAATAATAACAGACATCTATGATACTTCAGACTCTACCTATGTTCACTTAATCTGCTTGGCAATCTGGAAAAGTCAGCAGATACTTGGAAAACAATGGCCTTGTCTGTTTTATTATCTCATAAACTTAAGATGCCCAGCATGAACGGGGATCAGGAAAATCCTCTTGTAGGCAGTCATTGTAGGATTTAGGATAATGATTGCTAAACTATTTCATGGAACATGAGTGCTTAACCAGTTATTAACAGGTATTTTGTTTTAAAAAGGGGCGGGGGGGGGTAATGTGCAGTTACACATTTTGGGAAAACATTGGGTTAAAATTCTTGACTACAGGACATATCAGAGCCTCTGCTATACAAATGTGCATTGTATCTTTAAGAAGAGATTTCATGTGTAGCCATTCTTATTTGACTATAAAACACCTATTACCATGTCTCCAGGCACTAGGGACCTGTGGAAGATGGTACTAGCCAAGCTAAGGTAGACGACAGGCCCATTAGACAGACACAACTTCTACTGTGTCTACTTACTTCTTTCTACTTTTAAGCAAAAAGGAAAGACATTCTTGGGGAAGCTCTGGGAGTGGCATTAGGAGGATGGACAGGAAGATAGTGTTCCACTGTGCCTCATCGGCAGAGAGAGAAGCAGGCAGAGATGTGGTATTTCTGAGAGGAGACTGCTTATAAAATAAAGGGGAGGCCTGAACTCAGCTGGGGGAAGTGGCTGGGCAGGAGAACAGAGGGCTCGAGGGCTGGGGGCTCGAGGGAGAAGAGGATGCAAAGCAGGGATTTCTCCAGAGCCAGGTGGATCTTTTTCAGAGCCTCTGGCTTTCTGGTCAACCCCGCTGAGGCTGCCAAAGGCACTGATGCTTTCAAAAGAGCAAATGAGAAGGAGAAAAATGAGTCCAAGCAGTTCTGT
The DNA here is from genome assembly GCA_006410875.1 of Neotragus pygmaeus. Taxonomy (NCBI): domain Eukaryota; kingdom Metazoa; phylum Chordata; class Mammalia; order Artiodactyla; family Bovidae; genus Neotragus; species Neotragus pygmaeus. The sequence continues at coordinate 129,476 of SJYV01003135.1, read as the reverse complement.
TCCAGCTGACTGGTGTGGCAACTGCTCATCGCTGCTCTCCAGGGCTTCGGGCTGCTCCAGCTCACCACCCTCTAAGACGGGAGGAATCCCTGGCTGACACTCAGAGGCATGAATTCTACTCTGAGCTAACTCCATCCCTTTGGCCCTGAAAACATGAAGCCAGAGTTCAACTACAAACCTGACTATCTGAAATTACAAAGTAAAACACAAACCAACACTGAATAATATCCCCCTGCCTCATATTTACTGAGTGAATTCTCAACAATTTACATGAATGAAGAGGTCACAAATGTGACTAACATTTGTAATCCCAAACAGCAGATAATTCTACTCTTATTAGATGTTGGGTCTATTTGCATTTGAAAATCAGAATCTCTGACATTGAGAAGTTTGACTTGTGAGACTCTCAGTGGTGTCACGGTTCAGAGAGCTAGCTTGGGAACCATCACTCCCACTTTCTAGCTATCTTCTGGGTCCTTCCAGAAGCTGATCCTGAGACAAGGATCTGAATGCAAGTAGTTAATTTGAGAGATGATCAAGAGTACTGTTGGGGAGTGAAACAGGGAAGAGAAGCTGGCAGATAAAAGGTGTGTTATCAATCAAATTCCCACAATGGGCAACTGAGGCTGTATCCCATTAGGGAATCTGGGAAACCTTGGAAAACATGACTAAGAGCAATCAGAATGTCCATCATCAAAAAATCTGCAAACAATAAATGCTAGAGAGAGTGTGGAGAAAAGGGAACCCTCTTACACTGTTGCTGGGAATGTATATTGATACAGCCACTACGGAGAACAGTATGGAGATTCCTTGAAAAACTAAACATGGAGCTACCATATGACCCAGCAATGCTACTCCTGGCACATACCCACAGAAAACTGTAATTCAAAAAGTTACATGCATCCTAAAGTTCTTTGCAGCATTATTTACAATAGACAGGTGGAAGTAACCTAAATGTCCATCAACAGAGGAATGAATAAAGATAACGTGGAATGAATAAAGATAATACATACAAAGAACTATTATTACTTAGCCATAAAAAGGAACAAAATCGTGCCATTTACAGAGACGTGGATAGACCTAGAGAGTGTTCAACAGAGTGAAGTAAGTCAGAAAAACAAACATCATATTTTAATGCATATATGTGGAATCTAGAAAAATGGTATAGATGATCTTATTTGCAAAGCAGAAATAAAGACACAGACATTGAGAAAAGATACATGGATACCAAGGGGGAAAGGAGGGGTATGAACTGGCAGACTGGGATTGACATATATACACTACTCATGCCATGTGATGCTGCTGCTGCTAAGTCGCTTCAGTCGTGTCCGACTCTGTGTGACCCCATAGATGGCAGCCCACCAGGCTCCCCCGTCCCTGGGATTCTCCAGGCAAGAACACTGGAGTGGGTTGCCATTTCCTTCTCCAATGCATGAAAGTGAAAAGTGAAAGGGAAGTCGCTCAGTCATGTCCGACTCTTCGCGACCCCATGGACTGCAGCCCACCAGGCATACCATGTGATAGGCACATAACTAAAAGCTCTGTAATGTGAACTACTTCCCCCCAACCCATTTTATAAGATTTATTGTAAGGGTTAGGTGAGTCAATATTTGTCCAGNTCCGACTCTTCGCGACCCCATGGACTGCAGCCCACCAGGCATACCATGTGATAGGCACATAACTAAAAGCTCTGTAATGTGAACTACTTCCCCCCAACCCATTTTATAAGATTTATTGTAAGGGTTAGGTGAGTCAATATTTGTCCAGCACTCAAAATTATTAGATATCATTATTTCTGTCATCAGTAAGAATGTACAAAACAGCTACTGTATGTAAAGAGCACAGTTGGGTGCCCAGCACATAACAGCAATCATCTTCCTTCTCTTCCTGGTGGCTACTATTTTTATTCTAAGAACAAAGTAAATCCACAAGCAATAAATTCTGGAGAGGGTGTAGAGAGAAGAGAACCCTCCTACACTGTTGCTGGGAATGTAAATTGGTGTAGCCACTATGGAGAACAGCATGGATGTTCCTTAAAAAACTAAAAATAGGAATACCATATGATCCAGCAATCCCACTCCAGGCACACATTCAGAGTAAAACACAGTCTGAAAGGATACATGCACCCTTATGTTCAGGGAAGCACTAATTACAATAACCAAAACATGGGAGCAGTCTAAATGTCCATCAACAGAGTAATGGATAAAGATGTGGTACAGATATACAATGGAACATTACTTAGCCATTAAAAAGAATGAAATAATGCCATGTGCAGCAACATGGATGGACCTAGAGATTGTCATACTGAGTGAAATAAGTCAGACAGAGAGAAAGAAATATCTTATAATACTTCTTTATATGGAGAATCTAAAAAGAAATAATACAAATGAACTTATTTATAAAAAGACTCACAGACTTAGAGGAGGGACTTATGGTTTCTAGGGAGGAAGGATGGGAGTGATGGATATATTGAGAATCTGAGATGGACATGTACACACAGCTGTATAGAAAATGGATAACCAACATGGACCTACTGTACAGCAGAAGGAACACTGCTCAATGTTACGTGCCAGCCTGGCTGGGAGGGGAGTTTGGGGGAGAATGGATACATGTACATGTATGGCTGAGTTGCTTTGCTGTGCACTTGAAACTATCACAACCTTGTTAATCAGCTATACTCCAATATAAAATAAAAAGTTTTTTAAAAAAAGGAGAGAGAGAGAGAAAAATAACAAAAAAAAGCTCCTTGGTAAAGACCTGACTCTGGAGAGGCAGGGATCCAACAGCCAGTTTTCCCACCTGGTGCTTACCCTGCTTGTCTCCTCCCAGCCCCTGCTCCCTGGGGGCAGAGGCTTATTCTCTGCTTGATGAAAGGTCTCATCGTTAACCTTCCTTGGAGCCAGGCAGGTGGCACTTGGCTTTCAGCAAGTGTCTCAGCAGGTACAGTTAAACACAGGGTATAGATATCCATAACACCATAATTAAGCAAAGAAAGGTGCTAACTACAAATCCAGAGCCCCAGATGTCCTCCACGAGGTTGTTAGGGCTGTGTTGAATCTGTTAACTGGCAATACCTTTGAAAGAAGGGTGTTCCAGAGAGAAGTCAGAGTCGTCATAGATCACCTGCAGACAACCACGGGCTGAGTGTACATCTAAGCTCATTTCTTTTAAGCTGAAAGCTCTGAGCCAAAGAATCCAGCCTGGGTCTAAATTAATGATGAGAATGAACAAGGTTTGGCATTGCTTCCCTCACAGAGAGGCAGGCACTTAATGAATCTTTCATGGCTCGCTCTTGATGCCATTTTGTATGCCAGGTTCTCAAGACCACAGAAGTTTCAAAAGCAAGTGCCCCACA
>SJYV01003135.1:25000-126102 GCA_006410875.1 Neotragus pygmaeus | reverse complement strand
TCATCAGCACCCACACTGAGAAAGAACATCCCAGCACCTCAGAAGCCTTGCCCCACTTCTTAGCCATATCTTGTCACCACCCCCCCACCCCAAATGTGACCACCATCCTGACCTATAACATTATATTGAGTTGGCCTAAAATTTTGTTTGGATTTTTCCATGACACCTTATGAAAAAACCTGAATGAATTCTCTGACCAACCCAATAGATTAGTTTGGCTTGTCTTTATACTTACAGAATAATATAATATTAATAGATATTATAGAATAAAATATAAAATATTATATAATAGAACCATACATCAGTTACATTTTGTGGCTGGATTGAAAAAAATTACATTTTTTTGGCACCCCACTCCAGTACTCTTGCCTGCAAAATCCCATGGATGGAGGAGCCTGGTAGGCTGCCATCTATGGGGTTGCCAGGAGTCGAACACGACTGAGTGACTTCCCTTTCACTTTTCACTTTCATGCACTGAAGAAGGAAATGGCAACCCACTCCAATGTTCTTGCCTGGAGAATCCCAGGGACGAGGGAGCCTGGTGGGCTGCCGTCTATGGGGTCTCACAGAGTTGGACATGACTGAAGTGACTTAGCAGCAATGTCAAAAGAAACTGTGTGGACTAGTCATTGAAATGTTTGAGCTGATCTGGAAACAATGATTTTTCAGATTTGACCTGCCTGCAAGGCAATAAGCACTAGTCTAATGAACAGAGGTGCTGAGTTGCTTCAGTTGTGTCCAACTCTTTGTGACCCCATGGACTGGAGCCCACCAGACTCCTCTGTCCATGGGATTCTCCGGGCAAGAATACGGGAGTAGAATGCTCCAGGCAAGATACCCTGCAGGAGATTTTTGCCTGTTTTGTACTTTTTATATAAATGAAATCTTGGAGCATGAGCTCGTATGTCTGGGTTCTTTTATCGACATCATTTTTTTCTGAGATTTCTGAGATAAATGCTATTGGGAAAACTGAATATTCACATGCAAAGTAATTAAATTAGACCCTTAGACTTCACAAAAATTCATTCAGAAGGTATTAAATAATTAATTGTAAGATCCAAAGCTGTGAAACTCCTAGGAAAAAACATAGAGGAAAAGCTCCTTGATAGTGATCTGGGAATTGACTTTGGATGTGACATCAAAAGCACAGGCAATAAAAGCAAAAATAAACGAGTGGGATTATGACACATCTCAGTCACCTGCAGGCTCTGAAACAAATGGCCATAGACTGGGTAGCTTAAACAATAAGAATTTATTGCTCACAGTTCTGAAAGCTGGGACATCTAAGATCAAGGAGCTGCAGTTAAGTGTCTGATGAGGCCTTCTTTCTGGGTAGAGAGAAAGAGAGAGAGAGAGAGAACTTATCTGTCTTCTTATAAGGACACTGATACAGGCTTGCCTCAGTTGGTGAAGAATCCGCCTGAAATGCAGGAGACCCTAGTTCAATTCCTGGGTCAGGAATATCCACTGGAGAAGGGATAGGCTACCCACTGCAGTATTCTGGCCTAGAGAATTCCACGGGTAGAACTGTATAGTTCATGGGGTCACAAAGAGTTGAACACGACTGAGCGACTTTCACTTTCACTTTTTAACTTCACAGTTCATGAGGGTTCCACCTAGGTGACCTAATTATCTCCCAAAGGCCCCAAGTTCTAATACCTTTACAACAGTGGGAGATCAGGATTTCAGCATGTAAATTTGGGGCAATATAACATTTAATCCATAGCACTGCTGGAACTATATTGAAACTGCGGTAGGTATATAGATTAATTTGTTGGAAAAGACTCTGATGCTGGGAAGGATTGGAGGCAGGAGGAGAAGTGGATGACAGAGGATGAGATGGCTGGATGGCACCACCGACTTGATGGACGTGAGTTGGAGTGAACTCTGGGAGATGCTGATGGACAGGGAGGCCTGGCATGCTGCGATTTGTGGGGTCGCAAAGAGTCGGACACGACTGAGCGACTGAACTGAACTGAACTGATATATTCACAACATTGAGCCAATTCATGAACAAGATATGTCTCTCCATTTATTTAAATCTCTTTTTATTTATCATATTTCATTAATTATTTCATTAATATTTTCATAATTATTTCATTAAATTTTATATTTTAGTATTTATTATATTTGATTACTTTGGTGTTATTGTAAGTTATAAGTTTTATTTTCTACATTTTGTTGATTACTAGACACAAAACACAGTTTTTGTGTTGCATAAAAATAAAACTTTTGCTATATATTGACCCTCCTTGTATCTAGCAACCTTGCTATATTTATTTGTCAGTTTCTAAAAGTTTATAGATTCTTTTGGATATTCTAAGTCCACCATTAGGTAATCTGTCAACAATGCCAATTTTATCCCTTCCTTTTCAATCCTTTTTCTTTTAATTTTGTTTGCTTGTTTTGTTGCACTTTCTAGGACAGCTTGTATAGTATTGAATAGAAACAGTACAAGTGGGGATTCCTGATCTCAGGAGAAAGTTTTCAATATTTGTCATTGAGAATGATGGTTCCTGTGGGTTTTTAAAATACACATGTGAGCTGGTTTTCTGTTTCTACATCTCCTTTACAGTAAATCTGACTCCAGAAAGATTCCAGTCCTTGAGTGTGCGTGTGTTTAATTAATTTATTTTTTATTGAAGGATAATTGCTTTATAGAATTTTGCTGTTTTCTGTCAAACCTCAACATGAATCAGCCATATGTATACATATATCCCCTCCCTTTTGAAACTCCCTCCCATCTCCCTCCCTATCCCACCACTTTGGGTTGATACAGAGCTGCTGTTTCCTGAGCCATACAGCAAATTCGCATTGGCTATCTATTTTACATATGGTAATGGAAGCTTCCATGTTACTCTCTATGGCTCACCTGAAGATCAGGCCCATTTAGATAATGTCTTTTGATTAACTCAACATGAACTGATTAGCAACTTAATCACAAATGATATCCCATCATATTTACATGTTCTGTTCACACTCAAGGAGAGGGAGTTATACAGAGAATATACCTCATTGGGCAGAAATCTTGGGGTTCATCTAAGACTTCTGCCCACCACAATATTCTTTATTAAGTATACATCTGTAGCTAGTTTGCCAACAATTGTTTTCACAAGTGGCTGTTCAGTTCAGTTCAGTCGCTCAGTCATGTCCGACTCTATGCGACCCCATGAATCGCAGCACGCCAGGCCTCCCTGTTCATCACCATCTCCCGGAGTTCACTCAGACTCATGTCCATTTAGTCAGTGATGCCATCCAGCCATCTCATCCACGGTCGTCCCATTCTCCTCCTGCCCCCAATCCCTCCCAGCATCAGAATCTTTCCCAATGAGTCAACTCTTCGCATGAGGTGGCTAAAGCTGGAGTTTCAGCTTTAGCATCATTCTTTCCAAAGAAATCCCGGGGTTGATCTCCTTCAGAATGGACTAGTTGGATCTCCTTGCAGTCCTTATCAAATGTTTTTTCAGTGTCAAGATGACCAATATTTTTTCCTTTTCTTAATGTGTGAATTATCCATTTTTTTCTAACTCAGTTGATTGTGATGCTACTCTTAAAGATAGCTAAATCCAATTTGCTAATGCTAGTTTGAACCATATGAAGTGGCTAACATTTGACAATGTTTGACCTACAATGACAGTTTTTATAATTCAGCCTAATATGTTTTATGTTTTGTATCTTTTAAAATGAAATATGTTAATCTAACTTTTCTTTCTTAAAATATTCATGTCAGCCTATATAATTGAGGTTATTCNTCTACATCTCCTTTACAGTAAATCTGACTCCAGAAAGATTCCAGTCCTTGAGTGTGCGTGTGTTTAATTAATTTATTTTTTATTGAAGGATAATTGCTTTATAGAATTTTGCTGTTTTCTGTCAAACCTCAACATGAATCAGCCATATGTATACATATATCCCCTCCCTTTTGAAACTCCCTCCCATCTCCCTCCCTATCCCACCACTTTGGGTTGATACAGAGCTGCTGTTTCCTGAGCCATACAGCAAATTCGCATTGGCTATCTATTTTACATATGGTAATGGAAGCTTCCATGTTACTCTCTATGGCTCACCTGAAGATCAGGCCCATTTAGATAATGTCTTTTGATTAACTCAACATGAACTGATTAGCAACTTAATCACAAATGATATCCCATCATATTTACATGTTCTGTTCACACTCAAGGAGAGGGAGTTATACAGAGAATATACCTCATTGGGCAGAAATCTTGGGGTTCATCTAAGACTTCTGCCCACCACAATATTCTTTATTAAGTATACATCTGTAGCTAGTTTGCCAACAATTGTTTTCACAAGTGGCTGTTCAGTTCAGTTCAGTCGCTCAGTCATGTCCGACTCTTTGCGACCCCATGAATCGCAGCACGCCAGGCCTCCCTGTTCATCACCATCTCCCGGAGTTCACTCAGACTCATGTCCATTTAGTCAGTGATGCCATCCAGCCATCTCATCCACAGTCGTCCCATTCTCCTCCTGCCCCCAATCCCTCCCAGCATCAGAATCTTTCCCAATGAGTCAACTCTTCGCATGAGGTGGCTAAAGCTGGAGTTTCAGCTTTAGCATCATTCTTTCCAAAGAAATCCCGGGGTTGATCTCCTTCAGAATGGACTAGTTGGATCTCCTTGCAGTCCTTATCAAATGTTTTTTCAGTGTCAAGATGACCAATATTTTTTCCTTTTCTTAATGTGTGAATTATCCATTTTTTTCTAACTCAGTTGATTGTGATGCTACTCTTAAAGATAGCTAAATCCAATTTGCTAATGCTAGTTTGAACCATATGAAGTGGCTAACATTTGACAATGTTTGACCTACAATGACAGTTTTTATAATTCAGCCTAATATGTTTTATGTTTTGTATCTTTTAAAATGAAATATGTTAATCTAACTTTTCTTTCTTAAAATATTCATGTCAGCCTATATAATTGAGGTTATTCACTGAGCACCGAAGAATTGATGCTTTTAAACTGTGGTGTTGGAGAAGACTCTTGAGAGTCCCTTGGACTGCAAAGAGATCCAACCAGTCCATTCTAAAGGAGATCAGTCCTGGCTGTTCATTGGAAGAACTGATGTGAAAGCTGAAACTCCAATACTTTGGCCACCTCATACGAAGAGTTGACTCATTGGAAAAGACTCTGATTCTGGGAGGGATTGAGGGCAGGAGGAGAAGAGGATGACAGAGGATGAGATGGCTGGATGGCATCACCGACTCGATAGACATGAGTTTGAGTGACCTCTGGGAGTTAGTGATGGACAGGAAGGCCTGGCGTGCTGTGGTTCACGGGGATGCAAAGAGTCGGACACAACTGAGTGACTGAACTGAACTGGCCTCCTAAAATGTTAGTAAATATGCTGACTTTTTCTGTTCTTTGGAAGAGTTTGTTCAAGCTTGGTATTATTTCATTCTTAAATGTTTGAATTAATTCACTGGTGAAGTCATCTGGTTGCCTGCAGGCACTAATCACTTTGAAAGATACTCTTCCTTCAGATGATCTAACAGATGCAGATAAAGTCTACATATACAGGTTAAGATTTCTAAACTGTAATCTTGGATGATTTTCTGGAGTAAAAAAGTGGTGATGATGAAAAAAAATATGATGGGTCAGTCCAGTAGCGAAAAATTCAGATATAATCAGGTATTGGTCCAACCGTATTCTGACTATTCCAGTATTTTACATTAGAAATAGGTACTCTGAAAAAAATTTATAGACAATCTTATTTACAAAGCAGAAGTAGAGACACAGAGGTAGAGAACAAACATGGATACCAAACCAACAGGGAAACAGGGACAGACTGGGAGATTGGGATGGACATATATACACTGCTATGTATAAAACAAATAACTAATGAGAACCTACTCTATAGCACAGGGAACTCTTCTCAGTGCTCTGTGGTGACCTAAATGGGAAGGAAATCCAAAAAAAGGTGATATATGGCATGCTGCAGTCCATGGGGTTGCAAAGAGTTGGGCAACAAAAAAATGTATACATAGAGCTGATTCACTTTGCTGAACAGTAGAAACTAACACAACATTGTAAAGCAACTATACGCAATAAATAAAAATTAAATAAAGATAAAGGAAAAGTTTTTCCTTCTCATGAGAATGCTTTAGGATTTACTGTAACAGCTTTCATATGTAACATATTGTAGTGTTAATTATATTTATCATATGATAAATATAAACAAAAATACATTAAAAATAGGTACTCTAATATTGGTGATCCCTCAGGGAATCTACTGTGAAGAAAGAAAAACCTTGAGTCACATTGACACCATCCAGTATTCCAGCTTCTTTAATTCATGTGTTCAGTCATGTCCTACTCTTTGTAGCCTTGTGGATGGTAGCCCACCAGGCTCCTCTCTCCATGGAATTTCCCAGACAAGAATACTGGAGTAGCTTACTATTTTCTACTCCAGGGGATCTTCCTGACCCAGGGATTGAACCCAGGTGTCCTGCCTTTGCAGGTGGGGTTCTTTACCACTAGCACCACCTGGAAATCCCCCTCTTTGATTCATAGCAGGCACCAAATGGTTGCCTTTCAGAAAGTATGTGTACTTGGGCAAGGCCAGTGAATCTGCCTTGCTCTGATTCTGCTTCAAAAAGGGAAGAATAAAACAGTATACATCATAGAAAGCTGAAACTCCAATATTTTGGCCACGTGATGCAAATGACTGACTCATTTGAAAAGACCCTGATGCTGGGAAAGATTGACAGCTGAAGGAGAAGGGGATGACAGAGGATAAGATGATTGGATGGCATCACCGACTCAATGGACATGAGTTTGAGCAAGCTTTGGGAGTTGGTGATGGACAGGGAAGACTGAGGTGCTGCAGTCCATGGGGTCGCAAAGAGTCAGACATGACTAAGCGACTGAACTGAGGATTATGAGGATTCGTTTAGATAATGGATTAACCTAAATTACCACAGTGACTTGCCCACAAGAAACATTCAATAAAAACTAACTTTAAGTATGTTTATCTAGCCACTTTGTTTTAGAAGCACTGTGGTTTTCAGGAACATGTATTCTTAGCACAAGAAACAAATTTGTGGGTGATATATCTGAGGTGTTATAGCAACCGCGTCATTTTCTAGCATTTAACAGTGTCTTCTTTTGCCTATTTGACTATAATATTCTTGAAGGAGGGGATATTTTCTCATTCATGACATAAAACAGGTGCTCAGTAATCTCTACTAAATGATTAAGTAAAAGAAATTCCAAAGTATCAGTGACAAATTTGTTCAATTAAGTTTTTAGGAGCATATATATTCCTAAAAACTTATATTTAAAAGTTCATACTCCAAGATTTATAAGTGCTTTAGAATTGGGGTAAGTTGACATTTTTAGTACAGGTGCAAAAAGAGGAAAGCTACCTTAATAAAATAATGAACAATACTTTATTGATTTATTTATGAGAGACAACATATATATACCCGGATTTATTCATGTCAGTCTTAAAAATACTTCTTCACTAAAGGAACCTAGACTACAAAAAAATAAATAAAAAACAAAGTTTTATTGTCTCACATACGGAGATGATCCAGAAAGATGTTGTGGGGTGGGAGGTGGGAGGGGGATTCAGGATTGGGAGCTCATGTACACCTGTGGTGGATTCATGTCGATGTATGGCAAAGCCAATAGAGTATTGTAAAGTAAAATAAAGTAAAAAAAAAANGACTTTTCTGGCAACGTCTTCTGCTGGGCTGGCAGCCAGCACAGGCTTGCTCGTGGGGCAGATAACTAAGTTGTACCGGAAGCCTGGAGAGAGGGGCCTCCCACCCCCATTTCCCTGACCTGAGCCATACCTCCTGGCTAGACACCTGCCAGTTGCCTCCAGGGCAGATGAAGATAGCTGTGGAGTTTCTGCTACAGCTTCCAGCAAAGGAGGAATCTCTTTGCTCTCCCCTTGAACCTGGGCTGATGGGATGCAATGAAAGGGACATGGGTATGTGCTCAGTCACTTCAGTTGTATCCAGCTCTTTTTGACCCTATAGACTGCAGCCCACTGGGCTCTTCTGTCCATGAGATTCTCCAGGCAAGAATACTGGAGTAGGTTGCTGGGCCCTCCTCCAGAGGATCTTCTCGACCCAGGGATAGAACCCACATCTCCTGCATTGGCAGGCAGATGCTTTACTGCTGAGCCACCAGGGAAGCCCCAATAGAAGGGATATTCTGGGACTTCTCAGGCTGCTGCTGCTGCTGCTAAGTCGCTTCAGTTGTGTCCGACTCTGCGACCCCAGAGACGGCAGCCCACCATGCTACCCTGTCCCTGGGATTCTCCAGGCAAGAACACTGGAGTGGGTTGCCATTTCCTTCTCCAATGCATGAAAGTGAAAAGGGAAAGTGAAGTTGCTCAGTCATGTCGACTCTTAGCGACCCCACGGACTGCAGCCTACCAGGCTCCTCTGTCCATGGGATCTTCCAGGCAAGAGTACTGGAGTGGGGTGCCATTGCCTTCTCCGTCTCAGGCTAGGTCATAAGAAACCTTGCAGCTGCCATGAGGATCTCTTGGAACATTCTCTGAGAGACCCAGCCCACCAGGTCTGACAATTCTGAGATCACTGTGCTATCAAGGCAGAGTGCAGGCATGCTGATCAATAGTCCCCACTGAGCCCAGCCTTCTAGTCACGCCACCAAGTCAACAAACCAGTCCGTCCACCAGCAGCTGCACACAACCAAGGGCCTCGAGCGACACCACATGGGATGGAGGAATTTTCAGCAGAGCCCTGTCCAAATTCCTGACTCAGAAACTCATGACATATAATAAAATGGCTGTTGTCTTTAGCTGTTGCAATTTGGGGTGGCTTTTTCACAACATTAGGTAACCAGAACACCTCCCTCAGATCCTGTCCTTGCTGCTGGAGTACAGCCTTGAGTGGGTCAGTGGCAAGAGGGTCAAATCAAGCCACATCTCTTGGTGTCTACATGACCCACCACTGCTCTGTGGTTTTCTTTCTCTTCCCATCTCTCTCTCTCGAATTCTTCTCTCTCTGCTCAATTTTGGGGTGACCCTTCTGGAACTCCTTTCATTGGCTTTGGGTATGAAGTACTACCCCCTCCATCCTCCGTGGGGAGCGATGAGAGAGGCTGCCACGTTACCCTTTGGTTCCCATCAGTAAGAGATAACTCCAAATACATTCAGCTAATGATGGGGTAGAGGATGGGGGGTGCTGCCTGGTGGCAAACCAGTTCATCTGCTTCTTAATGATCTCCGAAGACAAGTTAGGTTCATAATTTTCTTTGATGCTTCTTTGCCTTCAACGTGGGGTCCTTGTTGATTAACTTTGAGGTTAAATAAATATAGCTTCTTTCTTTTCCACTTTAGGCTGGAAACTGAGTAATGACAAAGGTGTGAAGCAGGAGGAGATCAAAATACCAGTTGTATTTCTGATAAAACTAGAGCAGATGACACATTCAGATCTCGCCAAAGGTCTTGCTAATACTGCAACCCAGAATTTGATGTATTTACCTAGCCAATCTCAGACGACCCTGGAAACTCATAGGTCCTTCTCCTTAGAGGCAGGGATTTATTGCTAAGAAACCCTCATAGCCAAGAGAGCACCTGAATATACACTTTGTGTAGGTAGGCAGGTCCCTAAGGGGGACAGACAGGGAAAGAGCGGGGCTACCAGCCTGGTCTGTCCCAAGCTTGTCACTCAATAAATTCTTCCTCTTCTAAAAGAAGCAACAGAAGGAAGTCAAGATTCTCCTCATTAAAAACAACAACGAAGTGTTTTTTCCAACAGCTAGCTCTTAGGAAACGAGTCATTCACACTTGGTGTCTTGCTGTATATGTTTCTATTTCACTGCTCTGTGCTATCGGATATCTTTGCTTCCTCCTTGAGACCTGCCTCCATCCTGGCCCACATGCTGTGTGCTGGGGAGGTGGCCCCTGAAATGCATCGGGTGAACAGGGCTCCTGTGGCCTTTGGGTTTTGGTTGGCTTTGGCCAATGGCAGGCAGCAGCAGGAGAATGAACGATGGGAGGAGAGTGAGGCTAAGGGTTTATCCCCTGGCTTCCCCATGTCGGCTCACTGAAGCTTGTCTGTCTACCAAAGACCACAACTCCCATCAGGCAGCCATCTAAAGGGTCACCTTCTCTCGGGACCTGAAACTATAGATTATCTTTCCCTTCACAGCTACAGGAGGTAACAGCTCTGATTTGTGCTCGGCTTATTGTTTTCTCCCACCTCTTCCTGACTTACTCAAACTATGCCCTCAGCTTTGTAGAGTACCTTCATGAAACAATCCACAGATTACCTTGTTTGAGTCAGTCATCTGTTTACTGTTAGAACGATGACTCTTACATCTCTTCCTGAAGACTGCCCTTGTCCGGGAAAAAGAGAGCACCATTCTACCACACCAGCTGTTAGAATGTTGTGTACCCTCAGAATTCTTACATAGAAATCCTGACCCCTGAAGTGATGGAATTGGGAGTTGAAGCCCTTGCGGGATGATGAGGTCACATGAGTGGGGTAAGTGCCTTTATACAAGAGACCCCTCTTAACTTGTGCCATGTTAGGACACAGGAAGTGTCTATTAACCAGGAAGTGTGATCTCACCAGACAGTGAATCTGCTGGCACCCTGATCTTGAACTCTCAGCCCCCAGAACTGTGAGAAATGAATGTGTACTATTTTGTTAGAGCAGTCTGAATGGACTATGACAGGAGCCTCATCTCAAAGCCCTCAGTGGGTCCATATAATTTAACATGCACCCTATTCCATACTCCTAAGAGAGCAGCAGGTAAAATGACAATTGAGAATTCATTCCTAGGGGAACATACTTCCATAACAGGTATAGACACAAGTAGCCTCCAAATTTTGAAAAGTGAATGAAAGAAAGGTAACATAGTGGTTAGAACCTTGAGCTCTGGAGTCAAACAGTTTGACCTTGATTTCCAATATCCCGTGTGACCTTAGACTTTTCCTCTCTCAACCTCCTCTCCCTCATCTTTACAGGGAACAATAGTTATAAAGATGAAATGAAGCAATGCTTGGGTGCATAGCAAATACTCATCAAACATTAGCAAGAACCAGTTCATACAACTGAGAAGACACCAGAGGGTGAGTAAAGGTTAAAATGTCACCCCAGCCCTATTCAACAAGCCAAGGGGTACCAAGCACACTGTTCCAGGTACCTGGAACCTTCCAGTAAATACTGCATTGGCTCAAAATGTCCTTTTGCAATAAATATTCCCTTAGTGAGTTGACACCAGAAGGCTTACAGATAAAAGGATTCTCCTTTCTATCAACCAAGGCTCTCAAAGTTCTTACCTGACCCCAACCTGGACCAAATATAAGACAGAAGAAAGTCAGTCACTAACAGAGGTATAACTGCTTCTTGGTGTCTTTTGCATGTATGTGTTAGAATGGAAAGAGATATTTGATCACAAGAGTTCCAATTTAGTGGTTTCTGAGAATTGGGCACCCCCAGAAGCCCAGCTACAAGCATGGAAAAGGTTCTGAGACCAAGACTGATGGGTGAGCAGCTTTAATTACCCAAGAACTGTGTTAATGGCCCTTGGGGTATCTTATTGCTATTCTGACACTTGGGAACATGGCATTTTCCCATTAAAATGCCAATTATCCTTGAGCACTTCTGCAAATCCATCAGCTGGAGGCTGCTGGGTTGTCGAGCGATGCGGTTTGATGGTTTGAAGCAAACCTATCAGATCAAGGGCATTTTATCTGGTAGTTCATGACTGCTGTCCCACCCCTGCCTGCCCCCTCTCCCAGTGAAACACACATATACACACACACTCCACTAAGCAGAAAGATCAGACTCTCTATTTCCAAGTAGCCAGTGAAGAGGAAGTGTTCAGGAGCTGGGAATCAGCGAGAAAATCAAGATCTGGCAAAGAGCTCCCAAATGAAAATTTTTTCATCTGGATAATTGAAAGCACGAGCTCAAACAGAAAACATATCTCATTGGGGAAATCAGTTGATTTATCTCATCTGACTACCAGGACAGAGCATCGACTTGCAAAATACCTACTTCCCTACACGGCTTCCCTGCTGCAGATCAGTTACAACTAACTGATGTTGGTTTGCTAAAGCTGGAATGTGGAGCCTCAACTAGATGTGTTTTCCCAGGATACCTCCACCTTGTTCTGTATGGCACTGGGTTTGCCTTGCTTCTGGAAGAATTGCTTATGCAGGGGTCATGCTGCAGTACACGGACCTTCTCGGGAAGGTGTTTATAGATCGATTTGGTCCTTAACTTCTTGAAACTATGTTTAAACTCAACTATAAATCTAAATGATTTATGTAGTAGAAGATTGAGTTTTGTTTTGTTTTCACCAGTTCGATTACAGAATAGCAGTATGGTAGCAACTGGGGAGGCCTGGCTCGTGTGAGGCTGCTCTTCCCCAGGACTTGCCTGAGAATCTCTGGCCACACTGACCCTCAGGAGGGGAACTGCACACATCATACTCCTCAGGGCCTCTTGCCATCACCCTTGCCGTCAACACTTGGCTCTGGCTCTTTGAGTTACTGCATTTTAAAATATATCCCCAAAGTCTTCTATACTTTTTTTTTTTTCAAAAGGTGGAGCCCAATGACCCTCCTTTTGAATGTGTTCCTAATGCAGTGACCTACTGTAATAAACTGCATATGGTGGATCTGACAGTATGTGCTAAGAGTATGCCAGAAAAGAGGTTGTGGCTTGCTCCTTATTCTCTCTCTGGATAATTCACTGTGGGGGCAGCCAGCTGCCATGACATGAAGATGCTCAAGCATCCCTAGTGAGAGGCCCATGCAGTGAGGAACTAAGGCCACCTGTCACAGGCCAGTGTAGTCTTCCAACAGTCTCAGGAGTGACTGGGATGGTGTGCTGACTTTGCCGTGTGTCCACTTGACTAGGGTGAACTACAGAATCTCCTATTTTGTATGTTTCCAGGTTGGGTGGGCCACAAAGGAAATTCTCTGGGGCTTGGAGGGTAGATGGGGGGCAGCAGCAGTTTTGAACCACACTTGCTTTGTTTGGTGTGCTAATTCACCCTGTCCATGTGATGCAAGGGGCTCAGTCAGGTGTGTGTGTTTAGATGTGTCTTAAAAGGCCCCGGCTTCTGCAGGATGTCCTCCTCATCAGGATGAAGATAAGTTTCAGTCTGTCCTTGTAGGGTTCTAGTTTGTGTCTGTGGCTTTTTAGCCTGCTAGTGATCTTTCCACCTTGACTACTGCTCTCTGGATTACAGACTCTGGCACCAGATGTGGAGAGAGCCTGATAACCAGCCGCCACAGCGCCCAGATAGATCTCTCTCCTGATGGCTCTGCTTGTCTGGTTGAGCACTGTCAGATATATTGCACTGTCTCAGAAACTGCTCTGCCAGCCCCAGTCAAGCCTTTAGATAACTGCAGCCCCAGCCAACAACTCAACTGACACCTCTTGAGAAACTGAGCCAGAATCACCCAGGTGTGCCACTTCCTAATTCCTGACCCAAAGAAACTGTGGGATAATAAATAAATGTTTATTATTTTAAGTACTAATATAGAAGTAATTTTTATGCAGTGATAGATGAACTAGGCACATCATCACAGATGCCCTGCTGGATCAGACCCCTATGATGTTGTTTTATTTTTTATTTCAATATTCTATTTATTCCTTTTAAAGCATTGATCACAACCTGCAATTATTTTGTGGATTTACATGTTTGCTTGTTTCTCATCTGGCTTTCCCATTAGAATGTCACCCTCATAGGGACAGGCACCTTCTCTTTCTTGTCCACCTATATCCCTGGTACCTAGTTAGTCTAACTCTACTTCTTACTAGCCATGAAACTCTGGGAAAAATGCTCTCAGGGCCTCAAATTCTTCAGCTATCAAATGGGATGATGATAATTGTATCTATCTTGTTGGGCTATTGTAAGTCTAAAATGAATGATAAGTATTCAGGAAATGGTAAGTATTCAGGAAATATAAGCTACTAGTATTTTAATATGATGGTAGAAATTCAATAACTATCAGCTGAGGGACTAAATGAAGGAATTTATTGATCTCTTTGACCTATAATCTTAAGCATCCAAGACATACTGAGAAAGTCCCAAAGGCCTCTGGACAGTTAAAACAGATGTCCCAAAGGCTAGTAGCAAAGACCATCTAATTAACTTATAGGCAAGCTTTTAGGCCATTACTCAGAACCTAATTACTTAATAGTCTTAGCAGATATTTATTAATCACCTAACATATGCACAGCGTTGTGCTAGATGTTGGGGAAAGGGGACAGAAAGACACAAAGGTGAATTAAGATCATTACCTTCTCTCAAAAGACCGTGCTGTCTAGAAGGGAGACAGATACAAGAGCCACCTATCACACAACTACAAGACAGTGAGCAAGGCGAGTGGGGATGGAAGAGAGCAAGGCTGACTATCAAGGTGGCCAGACTCAATTAGTCACAATTAGAACACGCATAACAAGCTTAATTATCTGGTTTCCTAGCCCATAATGAATTAGAGACAGCATACTCGAAGAGAAAAAAGGAGGGGTTATTGCTAGAGGCAGGTAATGGCGAAAAGTGATAACTAACAGGAATAAAGAATCATAATTTTAAAAACATTGAAAGCAGAAAGTAGATAAATAAAGCACATTAGTTTAAATCCATTTAGTTAGGGGTAACTGCTGCCTAAGAGACGAGAGGCAGTATAGCACTGTAGTTAATGGATTCTGGAGCCAGGCTGCCTGGGTTGGAACTGCAGCCCTATCACTTCCTATCATGTGCGCAAGTTGCTCAACTTTTCTGTGACTCACATTCCTCATCTATAAAATGAATATAAGGTGGAGCTACGTCATAAAGTTGTTGTAAGAATTAAATGCGTTACTATTCAAAAAGTGCTTTAAAGAGTTTCTGCTGCTGCTGCTGTTGCTGCTGAGTTGCGTCAGTCATGTCCGACTCTGTGCAATCCCATAGACAGCAGCCCACTAGGCTCCCCCATCCCTGGATTCTCCAGGCAAGAATACTGGAGTGGGTTGCCATTTCCTTCTCCAGTGCATGAAAGTGAAAAGTGAAAGTGAAGTCGCTTAGTCGTGTCCAACTCCTTGAGACCTCATGGACTACAGCCCACCAGGCTCCTCCATCCATGGAATTTCCCAGGCAAGAATACTGGAACGGGGTGTCACTGCCCTCTCCCTAAAGAGTTTCTGGTACATGACAATTCTGAGAACCTGTAACAGTCAAGATTGGCTGGCTTGCTGCAGTAACAAACAATCTCCCAAGTCTGAGCGACTTAAAATAATGAAGGCTTATTTTTCACTCATATGTCCATCATTGGTAGGCAGAAGATTCTACTCTGAATCACAATTACCTTCATTCTAGGACCCAGGCTCACATAGCAGCCACCATCTGTCACAATGTCTGTTGCCACAGCAAAAGGAAATGAGCACCTTCCTGGATGTCTTACTGACCACCAATTGTTTATCCTAGAAGTGACATGCTATCTGGCTCACAGCTCTTTGGCCATTACTGGTCACATTCCCCTGTCCTTCCATGTGCCCAGAATGGGGATAATCAAAATGTGTGTCTAACAGCATAAATCATTACCAAAGGGTCTGTCTGTTCTAAGATATCTCACAGTCAGGGCTGGGCCACAGAGTTTAAAAACTGTAATAAACATCAGAGCTTGTTTTGAGAAAGTGAAATCGAGATTCACAGACATTTCATGTTTCTCAGTAAGAGCATCATTGGAGTTTGGTGGCTTGAGGACAAGAGTGGTATTATGAGACCATCTGCTCATTTGTGGGACTCCTTGTGCACTGGGAGGCCGCTAAAGCCTGCTCACTAAATGCCATCAGCGTCCCCCATCCAGGTCACTGTGACTATCAACAGTGTCCTCATCTATTTCCTAGTACTCTTGTGAGGTAGAGGGGAACTGTGCCCTTCCTTGCTTAAGAACCACTAGCAAATGATTGACTTATCGGTATTAGCTACAGCTAGAGCTGGTACCCAAACTTAGCTTCTTACTCCTCAGTGAGTAATCAGGACCCTGAACCATGTCCATTATAGTTTGCTATTGAGAATTAGAGATCAGTGTATGCGTGGTCCTTGACACTATGAACTGGGCCAGTGACTGAAGTATGATTTGCCTGTCCCTCAGGAAATCTCGGTCAGTTTTGCCCTTAGATTCCAGGAGATACCACTGTGCTTTTCCATAAATTCCCCATTTTGCTTAAGGTAGTCTGTGAAAGTTTCTGTCACTTACTACCAAATTATTTCTGACTAGGATACATACCTCTTGGAAACATTTCTTTCAAATATGATTAAACATTTCAAATGTGTTGCTTGCAAGGATAAGCTTCATTCAGTTGAACAATTTACTTTTGGGGAGTCCTTCCTCTTTCTACTGAGTGGATCACTGAACTATGGATGTGCGGTTATGTATGCAAAAGCCAGTCAGGGGTGTGTGATGTGTATGCTGATAAGGAACAGCATGGAAATAGCCTCAGGAGGGTTTTGAGAGGGGGCGGGGCAGAGGGTCAGCTGTGGGATTAGTGTCTTCACGTCCCACCCCCAAATGAGCACATAAAACAAACGTGACATAGAGCATCTTGCTGTGCTGCGACAGGGTGAGTCATTTAACGACTTTCCCTTCAGCTAATGGATAGCGTTTCTTTCAAGCTCCAGAGAGAAACTGACATGATTCATAAAACAGAAAAATAAGATGATATTAAACCTAATACAAGCATTCAAACCAAATTTATAAGATATTTTGAAAGTCAGAGATCTGGCTGAAGCATTATAATAATCCAGTACAAGGATGAGGTTTCCTGCAAAGGTTTATTTGATCCCCTTGAATGATCAGCAATTATCCAAACAGCTCTGCTCCGACCCTGTGGTGTGTCGGCTCACTCAATTTGGATTTCATAGAAAGTAAACGGGGGTCACTGCATGTTCAGTCACTAATCGCTCCAACACTCCATAGCAATGGGCACTGCACACTTCAGGCAGGTAGAGGTGATCAAAATTAAAACTTGAAAGAAGCTAAGTGTGATTCTTTGTGGCAAAAAAAACCCCAAAATGCATTTTATTCAATGAGCACTGTTTTAGGTAAAATGAAATCACTTAAAAGTTACTTTATAATAATAACACATAAAACGGAGTGTGTGTGTTTATTTGGAGCTGGGCACTAAGATGAAAACTGTCTGGTATATTTCACAATGTTTGTTCCCATACAATGCCAGTGAATGCTCACATGCGTTGTACAGATGAACAAACAGGGCCCCGGGGATGGTCTTCCTCGTTCTAGGTCCCCTGGCTGACAAGGGATGGAGTCAGCATATACTTCTGTACATTGTAATGGTATTCTGTGTCAAAGGAAAATGGCTAAGGAAGCATCCTATGGAACTAGTCTACCTGGGTTCAGAGTTGGGCTCTGAAAGTTACTAGCTGAGTGATCTTAACTTAGCTGATTGGAACTCATGGTGTTCACATGTCATTTTCTGAAAAATGGATTTTAAAATGGTACCAGACTATAGCTAGCTAGTGGGAAGCTGCTATATAGCACTAGGAGCTCGGTTTGATGTTCTGTGATGACCTAGGTGGGTGGGATAGAAGTGGATAGGAGGGAGGTCCGAGAGAGGGGATTTGTGTACACATACAGCTGATTCACTTCATTTTACAGCAGAAATTAACACAAGATTATAAAGCAACTATACCCCAGTAAGTTTTCACAAAATGGTACAAAATAATGAGCTATATAAAGAACTTACAAGAGTGTTTAATGCTGAGTAAATGGTCAAAAAATTTAATTCTTATCCAGAGTCCCTTCTTTCCTACAGAAATGGCATATCAAGTACCTTGTACAGATTTTGAACTCACAAGAACAGATTGTCTCTTTGTGACCTGGCCACTATTAAAGGAAAAAATTATTCTGATACTTGTTAAAAGTGTTAAGAAAGACACTTTTTAGGGGAACTGCCACACTGGGGCTTTGCAGTAGGGTAGAGAGGTTGGTTCCACTCTGAACACAGCAAGAAAAAGTAGGGATTTATAGCCAAAGAGGAAGGTGAAAGACATCAGCAGATGGAAAATTACTAAGAGGGTGGGGCTACTCTTTGTTAAACAGACACAACAGGATTCTTCCTGAAGGCAGGCAGCCACCTGGGGGTTGGGAGCCGGTGAGAGATTCTACCAAAACTGACTTAACAGGATTGTGGCTAAGTTTGAGCTTGTGAGGACATGCCCAGGGACAGGGTCTACTTGAAAGAGTACTCAGAACAGCCTGACTAGAGTTTGGTCAAAGAGCATCTCTGTCACCACCCACCAGAGTGTGACCTGACAGCCCTCACTCACGACCACATGGCTCTCCTGCCCCCTGCCACCCTAGAGCATCCCTCTTGCTGCTGAGATGTGAGATGCTCCTGTAGCCCAATATAGGCAACACCTCTGGAAGTGTGTACTGGGGGAGGTTAACACCCTATGGAAAAACCCTTTGATGAATGGGGACAGGCACTCAAAGATAAAGTCTTCTCCCATCCTCTTGACCAGCACTCTGGCCTGAGAGGTTAACAAGGTCTCTCTGAGGACAGTGACCAGAAGGGAAGCAATTGGTTGTTCTTTGTGCCAACTTGGTTTACACATTTCCTATTTGCTGTCATTCATTCCCAGCCTCAGTCCCCTTTCCCCTCCCATCAGTATTCCTGGGCTTGCACTTCCCAATAAAGTATTAGCATGTACTTTATTGTAATTATTTGCCTCAGGCTCTGTTGTCTAGAGAATTTGGGCTAAGACAGCTAGCATCATGATTCCCACAGGAGACTGGGGTTCAAAGGATATTATGTTTGAAGGCCTTCTTCCTCAGTAAAAACATTAGGTGAAGCAGCATTAAGTAAGGATTGATAGGCAGACCATGCCTGAGGCTGGCTCTATGTAAGAAGCCTTGTGCATGTAGTCCCTCTCTTGGGCTCTTAATATTTAGAAGGTTGGGAAGGCAGAGTCCATTTCCTGAACAATCTGGCTTCTAGGTTAACACACCTGGCTGTGGCCAACCACACAATGAAAGGCCACAGGATGATGCAAGCTGTCTCTATGGTAACCACCAGTCCATGGATGGACTATTTTGATGGCCACAGGAGTGGTCTCCTCTGTAGTCTCCCTCTTTTTCATTCTCATTGTTCTTTGAACCCCTCTGACTAGCTGAATACCTCCCCAATTTGTCCTAGATTGCTGTGGACCAGGACCCTGAAAGGGAAGGAGTTACATGTGCATCCCTTTTGGTACTGTGATGTAATGAGAAACAAGTATTTTGGTTTTCATCCCTAGCTCCTGAGCAGAGCTCCTCAAACCTTTGCAATTTCCTAAGTGATAAAGATGCTAGGAACATCTTTTGTTCTAATACTTGGTCTTTGTCTCTAGTTCCTGATACACAGTACCCAAATCCCTTGGAATTTCCCGGGTGCATCTTTTGGTTTTCACAAGGCAACTCTTGATGTGTTCTTAGATAGCTTTTGGATGGAGGCTAATTAACCAGAAACTCCAAGTCATGCTTAGAGGCTTGAAACTTTCAGCTCCATCCCCCATCCTCTGGGGAGGGAAGTGGGGCTGAATATAGAGTTAATAAGCAGTCATGCCTAAGTGATAAAGCTTCCAGAAAAATCCCTAAAGGACGGGGTTTGAAGAGCTTCTGGGTTGGTGAACGTTTCACATGCCCAGAGGGTGCATAACCACAACTCAATGGGAACAAAAGCTTCTGTGCTTGGGACCCCTCCCAGCCCTTGTCCTGTGTGCCTCTTCATCTGGCTGTTCATTCGCATCCTTTATCATATCCGTTGTTTATAATAAATTGGTAAATACAGAGACTTTCCCTGAATTCTCTGGGCCATTACAGCAACTTATTGAAAATGAGGAAAAGATCATGGAACCCCTGATGTGAAGCCTCAGTTCAGTTCAGTCGCTCAGTCGTGTCCGACTCTTTGCGACCCCATGAATCGCAGCACGCCAGGCCTCCCTGTTCATCACCATCTCTCGGAGTTCACTCAGACTCATGTCCATCGAGTCCGTGATGCCATCCAGCCATCTCATCCTCGGTCGTCCCCTTCTCCTCTGCCCCAATCCCTCCCAGCATCAGAGTCTTTTCCAATGAGTCAACTCTTCGCATGATGAGTCAGATGGAAACATGGATACCCTGTGGGCCTATTACTTGCAACTGGCGTCTGAGGTGGAAGACAGTCTTATGAGATGGAGCCCTCAATCTATGGGATTTTATGCCATTTTCAAGGAGACAGTGTCAAACTGAATTGAACTGTAAGACACTCAGATTATGATGGAGAATTGGTTGGTGTCGTCCACACATTTGATGCCAGAAGTGTTCAGCAGGCAGAAGAATGGAGTTTTTCTTTTCATCCCCAATTGTATGCTAACATATGCAGTTAATATTCCAGGACTCACTTAAATCACAAAGTATCAAAATAAGTGCAGCACTTCATGTCTTTCCGCAGATTCTCTGGGACTTCAAAGTTCACTCAGATGGTATCTATAGTGTCAGTACTGTGCTTCCCCTACACAAGGCAGGTATTAAACCTTTCACAAGAGTGTTTCATTTTGAATCAAACCTTGTTAAATAATTATTACACTCAATTTACAAAGGAGGAAAAGGAGGTTGAGAGAGATAATGAACTTGCCAGAACATCACAGTTAGCTGAATCAGGCTTTGGATCCAGGACTTTGTAACTGCAAAGCCCACAGTCACGGGCACTGAGCCCACCTAAATACTGTTGGTTCTTAGTCCATTGACGCCTGAGGCATCTTCTGTGAGTACCTGTGATTCTGCCTAAGGGACTTCTCTCCCAGAACACGGCTTAGATTTTGAGTGCTAAGGGAAGAGATACTCCTAAGAGCAGCCGTCAGCTAATGAAGACTGAGAGGCAGAGGATAAATACCAAGCTCCTCGCCCCTTGGGTGGCTTAACTCTAAAGTGTGTTCTATACAGTTCTCTCAAGTCCCAGCAGGACTGAGACCCAGTTGGCCACAGCAATAGGATGTTCAGTAACAAATGTGATAGCTTCCTTTTTTCCCTGTCTCATTTCCCCATTTCCCTAGTGGGATCCTCTCCCAAAGAAACACCTTGTACTTAAATCCTTCTCTCAGAGTCTCTTTCAGGAGGTGGTGTGTGTGTGTGTGTGTGTGTGTGTGTGTGTGTGTGTGTGTGTGTGTGTAAGATGCATAAGACAGCCCCTGCAGGAATGTGGTTCCAGAAGATATCATAATATTCTTAAAGAGAACACACACTCATGAAGAAAGAGAGGAAAAACCAAGACTCTCTCCTGGAGACAGAACCATGCTGAACTGTGTATGAAAGTATCAGAGAGAAAAAACATCTGTCTGCCCTCTTAGGTTTTGTCCTTGGGGGCTTACAAATTAAATAGACAAACAACAGATTATCAAGAGAAAAGACAGAGCTAATCAGGGATGGAGAGAATTCATAGACAAATATGATTCAATGGTGTGGTTAGAATTTGAGGCTTATATACTATCTTAATAGGGAAAGAAGAGGCAGAGCAGGGCACTGACTGGAAAACAAATGACTCTGGAAAAGGGCAAACTGGCCATTAGGAGAATAGATGGGATTAGAATAGATTGTTGCTTTGTGACAATGTCTTTTCCATGTGGTCTGGAAACTTCTGTCTCCGGTAATAAGAATCAAACTTCTCTGGTAGCTCCTGGTGAGGGGACTTTGATGTATTGGGGGGAGACTCTGCTTTTAAGGAAGAAAGAAATTCAGGAACTCAAATGTCTTCTGCTCAAAATGATTTTTATGTCACAGTGGTGTACTGTGGACTCCAAATGATAGGATGGGCCCTGATGGTACAAAGTTAAAGGTGGCTGCATCTTATTTTGCCTGACCTTTTTGGAGGATCTTGATCTGGGATCCTCTCTTTTTTGCCACCACCAGGAGAGTACAAACAGAACCAGTTCCTGGCCTCTGCACCATTCCTTTCCCCTCTCTGAGGTTTCTCCAGAAAAATCATAATCTTCCAGCACACAGGGCTAGCTTTGCACAAAAGCAAGAGTTTATTGCAGTATGGGCGGGCTTGTGGTCACTGACGTTTTACCACTGAGATCATCTCAGAAGTTTCAGCTTCAAATCCTTCAGCCATCTTAGCTCACGGGGGAAAAACCGTCAATCACCAGGTGCTACTGTAGCTGAGAGCTCAGGGCTCAAGGCAGGAAACAGTATGTTTCGGGAATGATCCGTCATGTCTCCATGCTTATTCCTCTAAGGTGTTTCTCACGTGAGCTCCAAAAACACCCCTCAGGACTCCGATCAAAACAATATTGGTGGCATAGGTTCCTGCGCCTGAATCACACAAGCCGAATGACTCATTATATAAGGCACACCCTCTCCAAATGCCCGTGTCCACTGGGATTACCAACACAGAAATAAATAAAAGGTCTCCTGGCTTGGCTATTCAGCATTCAACCCCTTTCTCAATTTGGGGGGTGTATGTGGAAATAAGGAGTGACGTGGTGGGTTGAATGGTGCCCCTGTGGAAAAATGTCCACCTAGAACCTGGCAATCATGACTTTCTTTGGAGAACAGGTCTCTGTGAATATAATTCAGTTTGAAGATCAAAATCAGACCACCCTGAGTTTTCTGGGTGAGCCCTAAACTGAATGACAACTGAGGAAAAGAAGACAAAAGAGGAGATCATGTGAAAAATAAAAGCTTGAAGTAATGTGGCCACCACCCAAGGAATGGCAGGATCTACAGGAAGCTGGGAGAGGCAAGAAGCAGCATCCCCCACAGGGAGTGCAGCCCTGCTGGCACCTAGATCTCAAACTTGTGGCTGCCAGGCAGTGAACTTGATAGATTTCTGTTGTTTCAAGCCACTTTCACTTTTGTGGTCATCAGTTACAGCAGCCACTGGAAATGAACACAAGTTGCTAAACAACTTCTGTCACTAGAAATGACGGCTCTAACCATAGTTCATTTTCATAATGATACATTATTAAACCAAAGCTTAATGATGCCCTATTTCACAGATAAGGAAACTGAGAAACAAGAGTTTAAGTGACTTTCCCAAGTACACTTAGCAAGGAAATGGCAGGANGAAGCCTAAGAATACTGGAGTGGGTAGCCTGTCCCTTCTTCAGTGGATCTTCCCAACCCAGGAATTGAACCAGGGTCTCCTGCATTGCAGGCAGATTCTTTACCAACTGAGCTATGAGGGAAGCCTGGAGGAAACAGTGAGGCATCTACAATGGGGAGACAGCACTTGTCAAGTGTACCACGTTCCCTGGGCTGAACTACAACTAGTTTTCCCAGAATTCCCTGCTCTTTAGGGTTCCAGGTTCGGGTTGACAACAGGTTTGCTGGCTCTTTGTTGCATCTTGCTCTGCTCTGTCTTCCTGGGCAACTTGCAGTCTGTCTTTGCCTTTCAGCAGTTACTTTGGGCTACTTTTTCTTTAACTTCTTTCTGGGTGGCTGAGAAATGCCACCAGCCTTGAGAAATGCTAATGCCCTGGGTCCAAGTTTAAAGAACTGCTCGGACTTGGGACTTCCCAGGAGTCTCAACTTGCTCATCAAAGGGCTAGAGCCCATTCTCCACATCCAGCCGTGTTTAGAGAACTGACATCTCCTTCTGTGCTTGTCTTCAGCTCCCTCCTGGGGCCCCTGAGAGGCAGCCAACTGAGGGCTGCCTCCTGGCCATGACACATCTCCCAGTGACCCAGTGTGATGTCAACAGGCACATTGCATGTGATCTCACAAGTATGATGGCTGGCAGAGGGCAGGGCAGAGGACAGTCATCTCTACCCATATTCTTCCCCACAGAGAAGCTCTCAGCTTGGATACGCTAGGCCTTTCCAGCCTGGGCTCCTCCCCAGTCCAGAGTCAGGGAGCTGGTGGAGCCAGGTGCTTTGTGCTCCTGCCTGAGTCTAGCTGCCTGTGGTAAATACCGACCTAAGAAAGGAAATTCTTCCAAACACTGGGTTCCCACCCCTCCATCTAGTTTCACAGAAAAATGATAGGCTAGCCTGGCTTCAAAGAGAAAAACAGCTACATCCCCAGGCCATAAATTAGGAAGCTCTCCAGCCAAACACTGCTATGTCTGCACAGGGGTAGGGAGCAAATGCCTTCTCAGAAGTGGAGGAGGAACCAGACTGCCCCAAAGTCCAGGGTCAGTCTGGAAGGTCTTGTTAGATCAAGGAAAATTAAGGACACAGAGCACTGGAGCCATGGAATGTCACTATGGAGACCCAGGGAGATGATGTGGAGCTGTTGGCAAAAGCCAGGGCATTCACAGCCCAACATGAGTCCTATTTGTAACATGGAAATGGCACCAATTACAAAAATAATAAGAGGAGGAAATGAATGGGAGCAAACAGAAGAAAAGCACATCATAAAGGGAATCATTAATACCTGAAAAATATAGGAAGACTCTAGACAAAAACAAAAAAAAACAGCCCCCCAAAACTCAAAGAAGTTTCAGAAAACATGATTTCTCAAAATAAAATTTGAAGAAGAGATATAGAGTTCAAAGAAGGNGAAAAGCACATCATAAAGGGAATCATTAATACCTGAAAAATATAGGAAGACTCTAGACAAAAACAAAAAAAAACAGCCCCCCAAAACTCAAAGAAGTTTCAGAAAACATGATTTCTCAAAATAAAATTTGAAGAAGAGATATAGAGTTCAAAGAAGGGATGATTAGAAAGCAGAAGGAATTGTAAGAAAGGTAGCAGAGTTCAGAAAAGAATGGAAATAAAAAATAAAAATATTGCTGAGATGAAAGCCACAGTGAAAGCAATTCAGGTCAGTGTGACCAAGGTGACCACATACATAGTGACAATGTGGGGACATGGCATTAAGGCTTGAAGAAGTCACACAATATAAAATGGGAGAGAGGAGAAGATTGGAGAGCAGACGACAGTCTGGGAGGCCGCAAAGGAGATGAAGCACATATATAATGCGTTTTCTGGAAAAGAGAACAATNAATGTGGGGACATGGCATTAAGGCTTGAAGAAGTCACACAATATAAAATGGGAGAGAGGAGAAGATTGGAGAGCAGACGACAGTCTGGGAGGCCGCAAAGGAGATGAAGCACATATATAATGCGTTTTCTGGAAAAGAGAACAATCAAGAGAAGAATATCTTCCTGGGAGAAGTCACGCTGGCCTTAGACATCTCATAATCAATTCTCAATGCCGGATGCCAGTGGGGAAAGTTTTCTAAACTTTTGAGGAAAAGGCAGTTTGCTCTGAGAATATTCCATTTGTCCAACTTGTCCTTCAAGTCTAAAAGCAGAAAGTTGAAATTACCACTGAACAATAAAGGCTAGCCAACTAAAAGATAAACTGAAATAAAGACCTTGGAGATGGAAGGAACTATCACGATCACTGAACCCATTTATATGCAGAACTAATATTCCATAATTGTGGTACTATGCATTAATCATTGTCCTACTATAGGACAGAATGCAAATTTTCGAAACCTTGACAATGTAAAAGTAATAATCTAACGAAAACCAGAAGTGGAGTACCAAGAGGGCAGGAAGAAGATGGCGAAATGATTTCTTCATCTGTTAGAGCCAAGAGTCATTGGATACTGTATTGGAAGATATCATTGAACATAATCCTTCAAATATCTCAGAAAACTTAGCATTCTTCAGAATTTTACTCTTTAACTTTTGTGAGATCTTTTAGGAACTAATACTCCTTGGAAAGAAGCATTTAGTACAAGTTCAAGGGTCTTGCCATTTCTTTTTCTCTGCCCCCAGTCAAATTAGTGTAGTACAGGCACACCTCAGAGATGTCTCAGGTTTGGTTCTGGACTACAACAGTAAAGTGGATATCTCAGTAAAGCAAGGTCTCCTCAGCTATGTATTTGAGAAGTATTGATGGTACCTGTCCTGTGTGCAGTTGCCAGGTGATGGAGGATGGGACCTGGGCCAGGAGTCATCGTCAGGGAGAGTGGAGAGAGAGGGATGGCTGGACCGGGGGATCCAAGGAGGGGCTAAGAGAACAGGAATTCCTGACTGCCTGGAGAGAGGCGTGGGCTCCTGGTTGAGGAAGAAGAGGAGTCAAGGATGACGGGGAGGTTTTCAGCCTGGGCAACTGATGGGGGTTCGTGATCAGCACGTGTGTGTACCTAGGGGCGGGGGATGTGCTCCTAACCTGGGCTGCTCCTTCGTTGGGTTGGGAGAGGGGAGGGTGCTGGGGTAGAGGAGGCCATGCCCCCCACGGGCAGCCTCTGCTGGGTTCTCACTCAGTGTGCCCTGCTGGAAACTGCCTCCCCTGCAACACTGGCATCTGTTCCCACAGGCGGGTAGCAGCCCTCCTCCAAGGCTTCTTTCTAGGTCAAGGCAGCTTTTACAGCTGCCCTGGGAAGCCATCTCTCAGACCATGTGCAGTTCAGCTACATCCATCTGCCCTGGGTGTGCTGGGTGCACTGTGTGTGTGTGTGTGAGCTTCTCACAGGTGGAACCAGACACCCTCCATGGGAAGCAGTAATGTCCCAGAGCCTGGGGTGACCTCCCCAGCTCTGGAGCTCTGTCGAGTGATAGCAAATGGGCAGGCGGCCAAAAGCATTGAGGAACATCACTCCCCTCCTCAGCAGCATCCCAGTCAGAGATGGGATAGGGCGCTGCAAGCCCCTTCACTTGTAACCACAGCTGGAGAGGCTTCTAGTGGCTTGAAACTTCCTGGGGGGCAGATGCAGGCTAGCTCTCCCCCTTTTCTGTCTGCCTCTGTGTTGCTCCCCGCCCCCTCCCTCTCTCTGTGTCACATACAGAAACACGAAGACGAGAGGCCCCCCAAGGAAAGCTGAGATGCCCCTGGGTACAAGGTAACCCTGTGTGGCTTCCAGTCAAAGTCCCAAATGATCTAGCCCTTCCTGTTCTCGGAACTGTGCTGTTTCCTAGACAACCAGTTTTGTGTAATCACGGTCAAGGCAACGTACATTTTTGCTCAGAATCAAGGTCACAGTATAATACCAATTCACCACGGCAACAGCAGACTACTCATCTGACACGGGAGATGGGATTTACGAGGAAAACCACATGCAGCCTGCTAGGGCTCTGCCTGCCGAGCTAAGCTTCCTTGTCGCTGCGCTATGGTGATTTTGCATCATGAAATAGGCTTTAATCCTGGTGGAGTTTGGAACCCATGTCCTTAAGAGGCACAGAGTCCATCGTAAGTTTGACATAAGTAATTTGCCACACAGAGCCAGCCAGGCACCTGGTCGTGGTGAGTTAGTTGCTAAGTGGGGTCTGACTCTTGCACCTCCATGGACTGGAGCCCTCCAGGCTCCTCTGTCTGTGGGATTTTTCAGGCCAGAATATGTAGCGGGTTGCCATTTTCTTCTCTGGGGGATCTTCCTGACCCAGGCATCGAACCTGGGTCTCCTACATTGCAGATGGATTCTTTACTGATTGAGCATTCAGGGAAGACCCCAGGCACACGGTACCACTGGTAAATCCATGTGTCACAAGAGGACCATCCTACCTGACCTTCCTGCGGGAGTTTAGTTCAGTCTGCAAACACACACAAGCCATCCTGCTCTTTGTAAACAAGCTCTGTGTGGTCCAAGTCAGGCTCGCCGTGGGAGCCAGGTGGCCGCCTGCCACGGGTGGATCTCAGACAGAACAGCTCTGATGAAAGGAGGCTGTGGAACAAAACCTTATAGCTTGAGATCTGATCATGTTTCTAATTTCTAGGCCCAAGGCCAAATGTCAGTTGCCTCCTACCTCATGGGTGTCATCTCTGGCTCCCTGAAATCTGAGTGAGGTAGCACGGCCCTCTCTGATTTGATAAGCATGGGCCTGGAACTACCACGCAGTCAGTGGGTCTCAGCTCAGCTCCAGAGCCATAGGGCCCCACAAGCCCATGGGCTGTGGTCTTCAAGAAGGCGAATGTCACCTTGCACTGTCTGGGTATGCCCCCTGCACCACCCCTGGCCCCATGGAGGGGACTGGCTGTTGGCCTCTGGGAGAAAATGGTGGAAAGAGAATACAAGCACCAAGGAGGGCCTGGTCACAGTCAGGGAGGGCTTGGGGACTGGGGTGGGTGTGTGCATATGTGGTCCACATTGGGAGGGCTGGTAGCGGGGAGGGGGTGGACTTCACACCCTCTTACTGTTGCTCTTGATGTCAGAACTTGGGGTGGCAGCTTCACATCCCTCCTGGTGTCTATCCCAAGGCAGTGCCATGTGTTTGAACTTGGGTAATGGGGTCCCACAGTAGTGACATTAAAAAAAAATTAATTTATTTTAATTGGAGGCTAATTACTTTACAATATTGTAGTGGTTTTTGCCACACATTCACATGAATCAGCCATGAGTGTACATGTGTTCCCCATCCTGAACTCCCCTCGCACCTCTTTCCCCATCCCATGACTCAGGGTCATCCCAGCGCACCGGCCCTGAGCACCCTGTCTCATGCATCGAGGCTGGACTGGCGATCTATTTCACATATGGTAATATACATATTTCAATGCTATTCTCTCAAATCATACCACCCTTGCCTTCTCCCACAGAGTCCAAAAGTCTGTTATTTATATCTGTATCTCTTTTGCTGTCTCGTATATAGGGTCATCATTACCATCTTTCTAAATTCCATATATATGCATTAATGTTGTATTGGTGTTTTTCTTTCTGACTTACTTCACTCTGTATAATAGGCTCCAGTTTCATCCACCTCATTGGAACTGATTCAAATGCATTTTTAAAAATAGTTGAGATACGTACCACAGCTTTCTTATCCGTTCATCTACCAATGGGCATTTTGGTTGCTTCCATGTCCTAGCTATTGTAAACAGTGAGAAGTGACATTTTTAAAAAAGGCCACCAGGACAAAAGGAAACACAAAGTGTAACGCCAGGTCCTGGGTGGCTTCCCATCCAACATGATCAGTAAGAACACACAGGCAACCACGCTAGGTTAGCGAGTCCTCAAAAATATATGTTCCCTACAGCCCTCAAATGTCATGGGGCCTTCCCTGGCCCTGATTCAAGTTAGGATACATGAGTTGGAGGTGGGGTGGCCATTTCTCTGGTACCTAACGCAGGAAGTGTTTGTGAAGACGATGTGAAATGTAGAGGGTGGTGGGCCCCAAGCTGTAGCTCCAGAAAAGAGAGACTGTGAGAGGGGCCTCTTCTGGGCTTCTGGGGCCAAGGGCCTGATGTCTTGAACTGGTGCTCAGTCAGTAAGCAGAGCTCTAGGGGCAGAGCCTGGGAGGGTGGCCAGGGGCGACAAGATCTGTCCTTGACTAGCAGCTCTGCTGATGGAAACGTGTTCTAATTTAGGGATTCCCGTGACTCAGGCCAGGGGTGCCCAGGAAGGGCTGGAGGCAACCTCTGGAGCCACGTGGTCAAGTGATCAAAGCCTGCCTGATGGGAAACACTCTCAACTCCACTGCTGTGGTTACCAACTTTCTGAGACTGACATTCCACGCGCAGTTCAAGGAAATGCCAAAAGCACTTTCTAGCAGATGCGGTGCTGGGCATTTTTCCACCCTTCACCTCATTTCATCTTTACAATCTCTCCCTTCACTTAGTCTGCCAGCACTCACCAAGGCTTGGCCCACACCAGCCTGGTTTGTGGGTTACCTGAGAGCCCAGAGAATGGGCTCAGGGACCTGGATGCTCATGGAAGGTCCCATTCACATGCTGGAAAAGAATGGATAGGGCTGAGTGCTCCAAAGTGAACAGACAGGATAGAGATGAACAGGGCGGGGGTAAGGGGATTCAAGGAAGATGCTCTGAGCAGGTGACCTTGAATCTGTCACCTGAAGGACTGGCAGCAAGGGGCAGGAAGGAGGGTTCTGTGGAAGTGGGACTCATGTGCCAAGGCCTTGTGTGATACTTGTGACCCAAACTGAAGCTCCCTTCACCAGAACTGTTACATCATGACCCCACCTCCTTCCTGGAGAGATGCCCATTGCCCTTTCATGACGATGAGCTCCGTGAGACCAGGGAATACGTTGCAACCACCAAACACCCCAGCTCCTAGCCCTTGGCCTACACACAGCAGGTGCTGTTTTAGGTCACCCACATCCATGGAGCACCCACTCTGGCCCACCTGGGAACCCAGAGTTTGGTGGGGGACACTGAGAGCTCCCTTTGGGCCCTACCATCTCCACCTGGACCCCCGAGGTCCATTTGGAAATTTTGGCTACAGCTGAACCCACCAGCCTCACCTGCCACTCTTGCTGGTTGGTGCTACAATGCCAGCTCCCTGGGCCTCGCACTCCTACCCTGCACTTCCCTCCACACTCTCCTTCGGGCTCCTCCCCAGCCCTTCTGCCATGGCCTCCTCTGGCCCTCACCCTCCTCTCCTTCACCTCCTGCTTCAGCTGAGGTGTGCCTCCAGGGGCTGCCATCTTACACTCCTGTCCCCCCATCTTTTTTGCCCTTCAGAGTCACTCCATGTACCTGCATGCCCCCGCCTGTGTATATGGTCTGACCCTTTCAGTCAGGCGCGTCTCAACTATCCCTGTTGTCTGTGCCCCTTGCCCTCTTGGTTCTCTGCTCTTGTGGGTACACCCTGGGTCTGCCCACCCCCCCCAACAGCCAAGCGCCCTCACTGGGCCCATACCTCCTGATTTTGTCCTCCCCACCACCCCTTCTTGCGACACTGATGGGAGAGAACACAAGCCCAGCCCCTTCTGGGCTCCTATTCTTCACTGCCTGGAATACAGGGGCTGCCCCTGACCACCTCCTCGACACCCCTGCCTCCCATATGGCTGCTGATCCATCCCATTTGTTGAGCACTAACTGTGGGCCTGCTAGCTGCTGAGACACAGCTCCCTGCCCTCATGGATGTCACAACCCAGACATGGGAAAGTCACCTCACAGTAAAATGGCCACTTACAAATGGAGACAAAGAGCTGTGTAGGAAAGTGCCAGGCTCCCTGAGTGCAGAACAGATTCCAAATATAGTCTAGAAGGAGAAAGGCAGAAAACTTGCCCTGAGAAAGTGACTTTTGTGCTACAATCTACAGGAAGAAAAGGAGCAGCATCCCTTCTCTTGAATGTTAGCCTGCCACAGGCATGTGTTTCAGCTAGGTGCCACATCATGTGTGACAAGTGTATTAGTTAGCTATGGCTGTGTAACAAATTACCACAAACTCAGTGGCCTTCACCAATACCACCTACTTTTCAGCTCATAGCCCTATTGCTCAGAAGTTCTAGGAATGATGTAGCTGGGCTCTCAGGTTGCACTGGAGGTGCATAAAGAACATAAAATTACAACTACCAGGCTGCCTTCTACTCTGCAGTCTCATCAAAGCCACTGGAATGTTCAGCTCCTTGTGGCTATAGGAATGAGGTCCCTATTCCCTCTCTGGCTATCAGCTGGGAACTGCTCTCAGCTCGCCAAGGCCTCCTCCATCTCCAAAGCCAGCAGGAGAATTTCCTTCTTATTGAATCCCTTTTGTGCTTTGAATCTTTAACTTCCTGGTCTCTGGCTGCTGGGCCCAGATTTAAGGGGTTCATGGGATTAGATCAGGTCTACTGGAGATAACTTCTCCTTCTTGAAGTCACCTGTGACCTAGAACATAACCCAGTAACGGGCATGGTGGCCCATCATCTTTGCAGGCTGGAGCATCACACAGGGAGGATACCCCAGGGGCTGGGACTTGGGGTTGGTCAGAGAAAATCAAAGCCTAACCCTAGTTGAAGCAGCAAAAGAACAGATGCTAATTAGTCATCTACTACTGCAGTGGGGAAAAGAGCCTAGTATGAACTCAATGCAACTACAATCCACACAGAGTGGACTGGACATTTTAAGGAGAGTCTGGTCCACATGAAACCTGCATGGGTTCTCTAACTGGTGCTTCTCAAAGTTAGGCTCCTGCCTTCCCACACAGGCTGGGAAATAAGGATCCATCTTTAGGTGCAGGTTGGAGCAAACTGAAAGTTCTTTGGCCAGCTTTGAGTTTTCTCAGGCAGGCACTTTAAGGAGGCTAGAGTCATCCCAGGGAGGCAGATTCAAGCTGTTCAAAACTNGGGAGGGATTGGGGGCAGGAGGAGAAGGGGATGACAGATGATGAGATGGCTGGATGGCATCACTGACTCGATGGGGGTGAGTCTGAGAGAACTCCGGGAGTTGGTGATGGACAGGGAGGCCTGGTGTGCTGCGATTCATGGGGTCGCAAAGAGTCAAACACGACTGAGCAACTGAACTGAACTGAACTGATGCACTACAACTGGCCTGCCTCGGAGTAGACACTGTTCTACACCACAGAGTAGGATCCCAGTGAGGTTAGCGCATTGTAAAGGATGGGCCCCAAGGTTGAACCTCTTAAACTGACCTCCTGGCAGTGAAACTGAGGTCATCTAGCAGTGGGAGTCTGTGAACCTTCTGTCTCTGTTCCATTGTAGAAGCAGCTTGATTCTCTGGGAGGTCTGAGGAACTCCCAGGACAGTCAGTTCCTGCTCTCAAAGAAGTTCCAACATACTGAGGGACTCGGTATACTCCTAGGATACCCAAGATCCTATATAAGGAAGATGGCCCTCACAGACCCAGGAATACACATTTCTGGCTTCTCTCTTCTTTGCCTGTCTTTCAGCAAACTGACTGCTAAAAAAGACTTTTCTCCACTTCCAAGTTTCCCTCAATGACATCAGTGCTAAATCTCTTAGATACTGTTCTGAATTAGCCAGATTACTTTAAATATGGTAATATGAAAATGAGAGTTTATGGCTCATTTACAATTATACTTAAACCTGTAAAGAATATGGCCTTGGGATCAGTCAGACCTGGGTTTGAGTCCTGACTCCGTGTGACCTTTGCTAAGTGACTCGACATCTCTGAAGGTCAGGTTTCCTCATCTTGATAAGGAAACAGTAATACAGCCGCAGAGTGTTTCTCAGACTTTACTGTACCCAGAACACAGAGGGTGATTGAGTGCTGGGGTGGTGTCTGCAATTCTGACAAGCTCCCAGGTTCTGCTACTGCTGCTCTAGAGCACAGGAGTTGGCAGCCTATAGCCTTCACCCCAGTGTTGTTCAACTCACAGGCTAAGGATGATTTTCACATGTTTAAAGTGTCATCAAACAAACAAAAAAGACTATGTGACAAAGACGTATATGGCAAGCAGAGACAGCAAAACACCTATTATCTGGTCTTTTATTTTTTAAAAAGGTGGGCTGAAAAAAAGCAAAATATCTCAATATTGGTTGCATATTGAAATGATAATATTTGGATATACTAGATCAAATAAAACATATTATTAATTAAAAAATAAATAAATAAAATTAAAAAGTGGGCTGGCTCCTTTGCTGTAAATGCTGTTGCTGGTGCTGACCCAACCTTTGTACCCTTGCCCATCTGAGTTCACCAACAGCTGCAGGCAAAGGATTTTCCCAGCATGCTGACCTCTTCCCACCTCAAGCACCTGAGCTCACTCTTTTCTGCCTGAAGGCCTTTGAAGGCGTCATGAGAGTTTGATTAAGGGTATGGAGATCTAACTGGAGGTGGAGGAGGATTAATGCCTAGGGGTGACTACAGTCAATAGAGAAGGGAGTCTAACAAATGTTTGGATCTGACATTAGTGGATTCCCAGAACAATCCCATGTGACTGAGTTTCTATGGTCCACAGCAGGGACCTGCTTCTTAAGACATCCTTCATCGGTTTTAACCTTTGTCTCACTTTTGACTCTCTGGAGCCAGATCGCACTGATTTATGAGAGCCACGAGTGCATCTCCTCCCAGCTCTGTGTTTCATGATATCATCATGGCAACCTGAAATTGGCCCTGGTGGCATATTTACACCATGGAGATCACCCAGTGCTACAAATCAAGTGGTGGTTGTTTTTGTTGGAGAGCTAGTTGATAAACATTTACTAACCTACCACTTCCTCACTGTTCTTCCTGGAACCTCTGCACAAATAAATCCCTGTCTCCAAGTTCTGATTGCAGGTCAGCTTTAAACAGAACCCAAACTAAGAGAAGTACCTACCTACTTCATCATTTTGGCGTAAGAGAAAAACATTTGAGACCACATTTGAGAATCGCAAGACTTGGTACATGATAGTCAACAGATGTCAGTTTCTTCCTCTCGCCTCCCTTAGCTGTGGGGAGCCCCGCCAGTGTTTCCCAGGGCACCTGCCCTGCAAGCTTTCTTGTCAATGGCAGCTCCAGCTCACAGTACCATCTGGAGATTCTGGGATGACTTCCTTGGCATGTATCCACACACACACAACCACACACAATGGGTAACAGGAGATGGCCTGAAACTTTGTCGTCAAGAAGGAAGCATATCCATTGCAACCATGTGAAATTGAAAACACATGGGCAAGGCAAGCATGATGGCACCGGATGCTTGGCCAACTGTAACTAACATGATGGAAACGATGTCCTTTGTGTGGAATCTGGGGTGTACAGCAGGGCTAGGAAGCTATGGCTCTTTCAGGTGCTGTGCACTAGAGTTGGAACTCCGAGCAGAGAGAGGAAAAGATGAGAGCCAGAGAGGCACAAAGGAGAGAGACAGACAGACAGACAGACAGACAGGAAAATATATGTACAGGAAAAGGGTGGCTTGGAAGAAAGTGTAGGTACCACCCAAAAGCCATTTCCCCTTCCTGCTTAGCGACAAACCCAATTTTTAGGATAGTCAATGGATCACATTACCAAATTTCCCCTGTATTGGGTGTGGCCCTCATTCTGGTGGAAGAACTAAAGAGTGGAAGTTTTCATTGTGACTTTCAGGGGGTCCCTTAAAGGATGCTGACTCATCTCAGGCTGTTTTGTCCTCTCCGGTTTTTTCCTGGAATTTGGTTGTGACAGCTGAAGCTCCAGCAGCCCTCGAGGATGGTGAATTGACCTACAGGATGGAAGCCCATACTGCAGACGATGGAGCAGAAAGATGGAAGGAACCTGGCTTCCTGATGACAAGGTCGCTGCCCCTGGACTGCTACCTCAGTATTTC
Organism: Neotragus pygmaeus; assembly: GCA_006410875.1. Lineage (NCBI taxonomy): Eukaryota > Metazoa > Chordata > Mammalia > Artiodactyla > Bovidae > Neotragus > Neotragus pygmaeus. The sequence continues at coordinate 91,234 of SJYV01003135.1, read as the reverse complement.
TCAGCATAAGAGAGAAAGTGATTTCTTTCCTTGTTTTTGCCACTGGCATTTTGAGGGTTTTGTTGGTTACATGTGACTTACCTAAAACCAAACTAATTCAGGAGATGGCTTGATAAAAGGAGGTGACAGAAATAGGAAAGTAGAAAAAGAAGAGTACACGGAGTAAGGCTCAGACTGCAAAACCAGGTCACAAGAAATAAACCTTAGCTCCTTAAGCTTTATCCCACCGTGGGACAGAAGCTTAATTTCTGTCACTTCAGAGTCTGCCCCTTCTTGTGGGGAGCTGCTTCTGAGTTTCCCAGAACGAGGTCTGTGTGCAGAATGGGATGCCGTCCTCTCCTGACCTCCACCCTGCCATCTGCTGACTCGCCCCAGCACAGCTGGTGGGGGTACTGCCGCCGCCCTCTCTCCTCCTCAGAGCCTGTCGTCCCCCCCCGGCCCCCCGCGCTCCAGCCATGCCCTTCTCGGAATTACGCAGGCCGTGGCACTCTTGGATCCTTGCCATGCCCCTGGATTCTCCCCAGAGTGAGGTACCATCCTCTTCTCAGGTTTTCTGAATCGGTGCAGGGACCCTGCCATTCCTCCACTCCTCTCTGGTGGGGAGGTCAGCAATGCCCAGCATCTGAGCCCCCTTTTCTTTCTCGTTGGTTCTCACACATCCAGGCTGTAGGGACCTTGGAAGCACCAGTGAGGACCAAACAAACAAAGACAATCTCTCTCTTTTACTTGCTATACTGCTAAATTTTAACATATGTATGGCTTTGGAAACACAAACACCTCAGAATTACCCGCCTTGTCCTCGACATAACCTTTCTCTGAGACAAGAAACAAACAAACAAGAGGTGGCTGTGCTGTCCAAAGTGGGAAGAAGGGTGGGAAGTCTTAGGAAAGACTACAGAGCGGCAACATCAGTTTATATCTCAAAATACCTTCCCGCCTAGAGAAAATGGGAAAAAGAGACCAGGAGGAAAGTGGAACAGCCCGAGAGTCACGCAGCAGGTCTGTGTGGCGAATGGCAGCAGGATGTGGTGAAGAACCCAGGTGGGTACTGTCAGTAACCAGCCCCAGATGGGGGCTCATGGGTCTGCTTTGCCTTCCCTCAGTGCCGAAACCCGCAGCAGAGACTTCATCACTCTACACGGGAGGAGCTGACCCCAAGTCTCCTTCAGTCAGTGGGGAAAGGAGCACACTTTCAAGGATGCCCAGAGAATAAGGAGAGTCTGGGCTCCCCGAAAAAGGCGGTCATGGCCAGATGTCCTAGACCCTCTAACCAGGCAAGGGCTCCCATCTAGGGAGCACGGCCCCCTCAGGAGAGGAACACTGCTTTGTGGGTGGAGTAACTTTCTCTCGATACTCTGGAGTCAAGGAAGCCGGCGTTTGGCCAACATCCAAGTAAGTGATGTCTGATGACTTCAGGAACCATCAACCACTGCTGAAACAACTAGGTAAGAGTTTGCTGATGAAGAGCTATTCAACTAATTTCATATTATGGTTTTCATGTGGTCTTCCGAGTCTCCTTCCACAGAATGTGTATTATCTGTACATATAAAGAGGAAAATGGTCATTTAAGGTGGAGAAACCTGGCAGACTCCCCCTTAATCAAGGCTGGCAAATTTAATTTCACCAATTATGGGACAAATGGACACTGTATGCCTTCTGGTGGGATGCACTGAGAAAAACCACATCACTTTTGTGACATTTGTGCCAAAAATATACAACCTGAATCTAATCGTGAAGCAACATCAGACAAAGCCAAATGGAGGGATTTTCTACAAACATAACATGAGCCTGTTTGCCTGAGAAAAGTCAAGATCATGAGAGTTAAGGGAACTCTAAGTGGAGAAGGCAATGGCACCCCACTCCAGCACTCTCGCCTGGAAAATCCCATGGATGGAGGAGCCTGGTAGGCTGCAGTCCATGGGGTCGCTAAGAGTCGGACACGACTGAGCGACTTCACTTTCACTTTTCACTTTCATGCATTGGAGAAGGAAATGGCAACCCACTCCAGTGTTCTTGCCTGGAGAATCCCAGGGACAGGGGAGCCTGGTGGGCTGCCGTCTATGGGGTCGCACAGAGTCGGACACGACTGAAGCGACTTAGTAGCAGCAGTAGCAAGGAATGGAAGAGGACTGAAGGCATGACATTCAAAAGCAATGTGGGATCTTGGATTTGATCCGAGACCAGAGAGGAATGAAGGTCTATGAAGGGGGTCTGGATGCCATGGGGCATACATCTCAATGTTAATTTTCTGATTTTGGAAATTGTATCATCTATTTATACAGAGACAGTTCTTAGGAAATAAACACTAAAACATTTATGGATAAAGGAACATTCATTCCTTTTCTCTCTTTCTCCTATTCCTCCTTCTCCTGCCCTCTAGTCCCCTCCCCTTTTCCCTCCCTCCTCCTTCCCCCCTTCTCCTCTCTCCCTTGCTCACCCATCTCCCTTCCTCCTCCCCCGTCTCTTCCTTCTCCACCTACCCCCCTATCCTCTGAAGCAAATGGAGTAAAATGTTCATCAGTGGGGAATCTGGGTGAAGGATATATATCTGTATCTATACACATATATACATATATATGTATATATATGTGTGTGTGTATATATGCATTGTTCCTATAGATTTTCCATAAATCTGAATTCATTTCAAAATAAAAAGTTACCACCTCAGCCCTCACCCAAAAAAGATCTGAGTAGCAAGCGGACCACCAAGGGAGGAGCCCTGAGTGCTCCCTACAGGTCAATGACCAGACCTGAAAGGGGTTTTAAGGGCATGAAGTCTGACCCTTTCTCCTCTAAAACCCTGAGATGCCACAGATGGGCAGCTACTTAGCTTTGTAGAATCCCCAGCCCAGGTCATAGCCCTGTGTCCCTTGCCTTCCTGCATCAAATCCCAACCTTCATGGCTGAGGGAACTTGGGCTCCTTACCCTGTCAAGCCTCCAGTTTTCTCACCTGGCAAGTGAAAGGCTAGGAAGACTGTGTGGGGAGAAAAATGGTATGCACAGGACTGAGCATGGGACTGGCTCGCTAAGCACTCCATCAATGTCAACTGTTACTACCGGTTTTGTTGTTGTTATTATTTGACTCACTGGCCTGGATTTACAAAGAAGGAAATGGACCTAAGGTAGCTGTCAGAATGCTGCCAGCTTCCAGAGAAAGAAAACATAAGGGAAATATTTTTTAAGTAAAGAAAAGATATAATCTCCTGTAACAGGAAGTCTGGTTGTGAGATAGATAGCTCTCGGGAGCTGGGGTTCATCAAATGACTGGATGATGTCATCAGAATACAGATCTTTTCCCACTAGCTACTCTGCCAGTCTCTGCTAAGCCTTGGGATGGGTCCTCTCAGTATCTCAGGATCCCTTTCACACAATATGTAAATAAAATGCAGCATATGTAAACAAGAAGACAGGAAAAGAAAGAGCCTCTTTTTGTCTCATTTTTTAAGTTTGAGAGAGAAATTCCTAGAAAGTCATCAGATATCCTCTCACATCTCTGTTCAGAATAAACAGATAAACTCTATTCACATGTAAAATCAACCTTATCAGAGGAGTACCAAATTTGCATGTATGTAAATAAGAATTACACTTGATTGAAAGTAATGGAAAATCTCATATAGCTGTGACACTATATAGAAGTTGACTTTCACATTTGGAGTGTGGCTACTCTGCCCAGAACTCTTTGGCACCTCTAGCCTCAGGAACCTGGGCTTTTTCTCATCTTATGCTTTTCTATGCATGTTTCAATTCCAGTGCTTCATAGCCCAAGACGGCTGCACCAGCTCCAGTCCTCTAGGTCTCATTCCAGCACAGAAGAAGGCAAAAAGGGAGCAGAAAGACAAAATCCCTTTCTATAAAGGATGCTTACTTCTAGAAACAGTGCACATCACATCAACTTAATTCCACTGGGCAAAACTCAGTCACATGGCCTTATTTAGCTGTAACAGAGTCTGAGAAATATCTTAGCTCTGCACTGCTATGGGCCCAGCTAAAAATTTAGCAGAGATGTCTACTACTATAGAAAAGGATGGAGTGGGGAAGACTTGATGAACATTGGCCAACAATTTATGCCAAATTATGACTCCAACACAGGACTAAGGACGACTCAGACTTGAGGCTATGGTTGCCTCAAACTTGTACAAAATCAGGGTGCTGCTAACAGGGCAAGGTGGAGAATGGGATTGGGTAGGAAACAGCAGGTTCCTGAGACTAGGAAACACCTATCAGTCCTTACCAGGTTACCCATCAACAGAAATGAACAAGCCCAGTTTTAAAAAGAGAGCAAGGATTCCTTTGACCTTTTCAAGGTACCACCTTCCTTCTACCTTCTCCCTTTCCTTTCTCCTCTAGAATAAAGTCTGCAAAACATGCTGTAGGCATTCGCCTTGCTCATGAGTCAGGCACATGGTTTTGGTGTTCAGTGTGTGCCTGAATCACTTTTAAGACTTGGAGCACAGAACATTTTATCTTCATCAGAGCTCCTTGGGGGAGGAGGTGATATTATCCTAAAAGTCATTTGTATTGTACTCATCCACCCTCCTTTGCCAAAATGATTCATTCTTAATCCTCACAATCATTCTTACAAGAATAGCACTGCATGTGTGTGGGAGGGGGATTCTTTACCTCTCTCAAAGCTTGACAACTGTGGATCTGTTTATATTATTTCTAGAACTCAGAATGAACTGAATCACTGGGATAATAGAAACTGAGATTCCACAATGACAGACAGCTGGAGGAGAGGGACACTGACTCAGTCAACCAGATGCTTTACCTACTTAGTATTTATGTATGGTTTATCGTGGGTTTTTCATGAAGGATGCTCTGTTTGGCTGTTACATCTTTAGAGAAGGCGTTTATGATTTTTTCCCTCTGCTCAGTGTCCAACTTCTCAAGTTTTGTTTACAGAAACCATATTTCCCTTGGGAAACCAGTCCTCCTATGGATTCAGTCTATGCTGAGACTAACACCACCTTTGTCTTTAGGGAATACGTGTCACTCAGGCTAGTATCCTGAGCAGAGTATCCCTTGTCCACTCCACTATGTCTGGTTCATAGTTGGTAGGATGACCAAAATTATCCAATGTAGTTCATTATCAGGGTTTTCTCAGAACAGTAGCAAAGACAGAGGCTCTGTTTTCTGCTTGACTTGGGTTTGAGAGTATGCAAGCAAATCTGGAACTGCTGGCACCCTTGATAGAAAGAGAAGGTATATCAAAGTAGGGGGCTTCCTAGTCATGGTGACCTGTGGCTTCTAGTACAACCACCACTCCCCAGCCATTTGCCATGTTAGCAAAGCCCTGATTTTGTACAGAGGGAAGCAGAGCCAGGAGGTGTGGGGAGCTCTAGTCCTCAAGGCATATGTTGAGACCCCGGGTCCACCATACTTGAAGAGATGCTATTGGGATATTCCATTATGTAAGCAAATGAACTCTTTTTGGTGTACTTGGGTTTCTGTTACTTGCAACAAGAATAGCTAAGGATTAATATAGTCATCTCAGTCATTGACAATCCCCTAGATTTGACATCTTGACATAGTCTGCTCTTCCTCAAATTATTTTTATCTCTTAACCTTGAGTATCCTCTGCTGAACTTAACCATGGGCATTATTCAAGGCTTGACTTTGGTTTTCTCATTTCATCTTTCTACAGTCCCTTCTGAATGACCCATATCGTTTTACTACTTCAGATTTTACATCTAAGCTGTTAGGCACTAAATAGTACTGGCTACAACTTTTTTTAAATTGTGAGTAGATACCCAGCCCAATAGGACAAATAGATGCCAAAAATGAAGAATGTCTTGATGTATGAAACTCAATGTTCCAAACAAATGAAACTTATGACAAGATAATTTGACATGGATCTGATGAAATACAAATGTATCATAGCATTCTATGGTGTTAAAAAAATTTATCCTGACACTTGTCAAAAGGACAAGAAAAACTTTATTCAGGACTGCTGCCATAGGTATCAAGATTATTGCAGTAGGGGAGAAATAGGAGTGGGTGTGGATGCAAAATTATTAAGAGGAGACATCAACAATAAGGCGATTTTTGCTTACTGAATCAACATAATTCTTACTAAAGGCAGGCTGAGATGAGCAGATAACAAGGGTTTAAGGTAAGCTCAAACACAGGGCTTACAGACAAGTCTAGTCTAAAAGAGGGCCCCAGAAAAGCCTAACTCAAGTTTGGCCAAGGACAAAACCTTTGTCAATGGTACGCCAGACTACATGTAAATGGGGAGTCTTCAGAATGATGAAAGAATATAGTGGGAATTACCTTTACAAAACCATTTCTCTTTGTTCATTTCTCCTTTATTACACTGCTTGTATCTCTAGTTTCATTTTACCCTCTTGTTATTCTTCTACATTGCCACTCACACACTATACCAGGCCACTGGATAACCTGTTCACCTGGCCTCCTTTCCATCCCTTGGACCCTTTCCCACCTGAGACCTGTGTGCATGTGGCCTCTTTCTGCCTGGAACTCCATCTCAGACATTTCACTTCTAATCATCTTTTGGTCTCTCCTTATATGCGAACTGGGGGTAAGGGAAGGAGGGCTTCCCCGACATAGCTGCCTAGTGTGTGAGATTCCAGTATGTGTGAGAATCTCACATACATCTCACAATCACATCATTTGGGAGAATCATATAAACTCTCCATCATTCTACTCACCATAGCTGCAATTTGCATTATTTGTGGGGATATTTGAATAATATGTCTCTTCCATTACATTTTAGGTTCTAGAAGGGCAGAGACAGTGTCTATTTCTGCTCACCCCTGAATTTCACTGTCTGGCGGAGTCTCTGGCCCACATTGGACACTTCATATTCAGTTAATATTTACAAAATTAAGCAGAACTGGGAGGAGAAAGGAGCTGGACTGAAGGAGGTAAAATGGTCATTGCCCCAGACCAAGTGTCTGGACCATCTCTGAATATCCTTGATTCAGAGAGTAGGGTTGAAGAAAGGACTAACCTAACTGAGCTTCCCAAGAAAGACTTCATGAGAGCTGGACCCCAGCAGAGCGGCCATAGGCCCTAGTGACCTCAGGGGTGTAGATGCAATGACAGCCTTGGCCAACCTCATTGGGGGACCTGGAGCTGGAATGGCATTTCAGAATCACCCCGCACTGGCGCAAGAAGGTCAGGCACTCGGACTACCATGTCTGTCAGTCACTAAATGTGGGCTGTACTAGGAAGGAACACGACCTTGGCAACACAGCACAGCCAGCATCTGGGTAGTTAGTCCTCTACTGAATGAGATCTAGGAGGTATATATCACAGTGGTCCCATGTAAGGCGACCCCTTCTGCCTCCAGGTTCTGAAATATGCCCACTCACTGCCTGGCCCTTTCATTGCCTAGAGGCAATGACACCCCTTTGGTTACCAGCTCAACCATTCCCCACCTCCATCCTGTACCACACCTGCTGTGTCCCTCCCACCCATATCTTTACAAAGAGGCCCTTGATTAAACTTTTCTCCAACTGCTACTTTGTGGGTGCTTTCTGCTTCCTGCTGCAACCTCCTCCTCTTATGTGACCCTTGGAGCCCCTGAGCAGAGGGTGGGAAAGGTCATACAACCTATGTGGACAAGGGCCATCTTTATTCAGGACTACTGTGATGGATGTCAAGGCTGGTACAATAGGGGAGAGAGATCGAACTCAAGTCCACTCTAAATACAATGAGCTAGCTAGGGGTTTAGAGCCTGGGAGGAGAGGCAAAAAAATTGTACCCTGGGAAGTTCCACTCCCCAGCTTTCTTTGTGCCAGGAAACTTCCTAGTCCTGGAATGATGTCACCCTCTGTCTCAGCCAATGACTGCCCACCCCTCCTTTAAGGTCCATCCAGATCCTGCCTCTGGGGACAACTCTGACCATGAATCCCACCTTCAGTCACTGACCTCACCTTCCTATGAACTCCCATAGAATTTACTGCCTAAAATTCTAGAAGAGACTTATCTTGCTTTGTATTATAACTTTATTATTTGACCCTTGCTCTTTTTCCTATTTCTTCATGGGTGTGCACATCACAGCCTGAGTTATTAATAGGATGCAACACAAGAGTGTATCTGTGTATTTATCCTTCACTGTTCCTAACATAGAGACTTGTACGTTTGTTTGTTTCGACAAACAGACGAATTAATGAGTATAAAATTTGGAAGCTAAAACATCTCTCTGGATAACTGTCTGACTTCTCTATCCCTCAACTTTTTGGCTCTTTTGAGCTGAGTTCTACTCAGAAGTCAGAAACAAATTAGCATTCATCATCAATATATACCGTGCTCTATCTGTGAATCTGTCCCCTGTGTAGAAAGTGATACATGGTACCTCTCTCTTGCATTCTAACTCAGAGAGCCTGTAACATGAGCTGGAAATATGAGGCAATTAACCATGTAATTCAGACAAAATCGCCTGGAAATGTACTTCGTGAGTAGGTACACAGCCCAGTAATGGAAGACTTGAAAAATTCATTCATGATAGATATGGAACCATTTATTAGCGGAAGCGTGGGATGTGCCGGGAACAGTTCTAATCTGTTAAAGTCAGAATCTTACAGGGAAGCAGGCTTGATGACACAGACCCCTGCGCTGCTACCACTAGAGACATAATCTGGAACCGCAATGAGAGGACTCTGGCTTGTACAGGGTCTTGTTTTCTCTGCTGGTCAGAGTTCAGGGGCGGGTGGTCAGTGACAGAGACTGAGTCAAAACTCAAGCCAAATTAAAGAACTGACCAGAAGCTACAGTACAGCCCTCAGAATGGAAGGAAGAGCCAAAGAATGGGGCTGTGAGAAAAACTAGAACCAAGGAAGTCCTAGGTTTCTGTGTAACACGAATAATTTAGTGTGCCCACTAACACGTGGGCATTTTCACGTGGACATTCCAATAGGAAGTACTGTGCTCCATCCTTCCCCAGCAGGTGCTACTGTGAGGATGAGTCCGTTCCAGCCATTTTCTCCATGTCGCTTGCCCACTGTATGGGCCTGACAATGGGCTTCTAATATATACAGATTTGCACTTAATTTTGATGGATCTTATCAGTATTCAGTCATTTAACAAGTATTTCTTGAAAACCTTGCAATAGGTGCTTCAGAAGACTGAAGAGTAAATGCATTATGGGGTCTACCCTTTACAGGGGATACAGGGAGATATGTGCTCAAATACTTATAAGATGGGACAAAAATCTATGCTTCAGTTAGGATCTATTCAGGACAAGGCATAGAAACTCATTTCAAATAATCTTTGAGAAGGAGGAGAGATAACTGATCCATAGAAAGGAAAGCGCAGGAACAGGGCTAGCGACATATGGCTATATGCAAGGGTCACAGTGGGGTCAGAACGTGGTCCTTCTCCATATCTACTCTGCTTCATCTGTGCTGGCTCCGTTCTCAGGGAAGTTTACTGCAGCAAATCCTATGAGTGCTTTCTGCACTTAGCGTTCTGGTGTACATGACGCTGGCACTCAGTGGCAGCTCCTGTGATGATCAGCCCTGGGGCCTTCTCCAGCCACAGGAATAGATTCAGGCTGCAGCAGGCAGGCAAAAGTGCCAAGGAGTCAATAGCCCTGGGAGCAGGCATCAGCCAATGAAGGACAGTTAGTAGATTGAAAAACAATGGGTTCTTTGGGTGGGACAACTCCAGAATATACTTTTCTCCAGATGCTTCCAACAGGGCTGAGCCTCAGGTGCTCTCCACTTTGGTTCATAACCTGCTCACAAATGCTCTCTACTTTGGCTTCCTTCACTTCCTGTCTCACTTCTTTACGCTCCTATCTGTGCCTTCTAGGATCACCTCTAAAATAAACCTCTTGCACACAAACCTTTGCTTCAGGGTTTTTTTCTTGGAGACCCCACTTAAGATACCCTGGCTATATGGTAGCTATAAGGTGGCAATAGCTGTCGGCTTGCATCCTGCCAGTGTCTGACCCAGTGGAGAGAGAACTTCCAAACACTTTCATTTAGGCGACTTCCCTGATGGTCTAGTGGCTCAGACTCTATGCTCCCAACGCAGGGGGCCCAGATTCCATCCTTGGTCAGTGAGCCAGATCCCACATGCCAGAACTAAGAGCCTGTACATCACAGTTAAAGATCTCACGTGCCACAACCGAAAAAGATTCCTCATGCTGCAGCTAAAGAAAAGATCCCACAAGCTGCAACCAAGATCAGGTGCAGCTAAATAAATAGGTAAATAAAATAAATATTTTAAAAATCTCCATTTAAAATCCTGAGCCTGACTCTTGTGGTACAGGATTGGTCACATTTCCATCCATTGCTTGAAATATACCCATTGGCCAGCTCTGGCCACCCACACCATAAAACCAAGAAACTATAGCTAATTTCTGCCTACAATGCGGGGTTTGATCTCTGGGTCNATCCTGAGCCTGACTCTTGTGGTACAGGATTGGTCACATTTCCATCCATTGCTTGAAATATACCCATTGGCCAGCTCTGGCCACCCACACCATAAAACCAAGAAACTATAGCTAATTTCTGCCTACAATGCGGGGTTCGATCTCTGGGTCGGAAAGATCCCCTGGAGAAGGAAACGGCAACCCACTCCAGTATTCTTGCCTGGAAAATCCCATGGACCAATCAGCTTAGTAGGCTACAGTCCACGGGGCCGCAGAGAGTCAGACACGACTAAGCGACTTCACAGCTAATTTCATTCAATCTCATGGTCTGGAGGAGGAGCAGGGATGGATTCTGAATGAATAATCATGATGCTGCTATAGGGACAATGCTGAAGGGATCATCAGCAGGTCAGATCACTAAGAGTCCACAGCACGTGGGGCACTAAACAAGGACAAGCAAAGTTCAGAGAAAATTGACACAAGTTCTAACTTGGTGGGGAGGGTCACATGAGATTAAGGCTGAAGTGAAAGTGAAAGTCACTCAGTCGTGTCTGACTCTTTGTGACCCTGTGGACTATACAGTCCATGGAATTCTTCAGGCCAGAGTAGTGGAGTGGGTAGCCTTTCCCTTCGCCAGGGGATCTTCCCAGCCCAGGGACTGAACATAGGTATCCCGCATTACAGGCAGATTCTTTACCAGCTGAGCCACAGGGAAGCCTATTAAGGCTGAAGGAACCTGAAACATCACCTCCTGAGTTTCCCAAACTGGCACCACCTCTTTGATAATTGTCTTCTTCGTAATAACCGTGTTTTGTGTTTTGAAATACCATGTCATCCAAACAAAACAGCAGGCATTCAATGTAATTAATTCATCCTCACATTTTAAAAAGTAATAAATGGCATTATTCAGTTCATGTTCTTAATAATAGAAAAACATAGCACTTCCAATTTGTCTTGGAAATACTTCTAAAAGTTTCCACTCCTTTCTGTCCTTTTCAGTCCTTAGGAGCTGGGGAATCCCTTCATTTGGTGTCTAAGGTCTACTGCATTTATGATATTCCAAAAGGAGACTGGATAACAAATTGAACCATTTCATTTACATTAAATAGTTTTCATAGCTTGGTGAGTTATACTTCAGGTCACATTTTGCAAGAAAATCCCCATACTTTATTATCACAGACTTTGTACTAGAAGGAATCTGTGAGATTATGTAATTCAACTTCTAGCTAAAAAACATGACATTAAGTGATGAACCTAGGTTCTCACATTCATCTATAAGCCCAGAATATTATGCATCTTTATATGCAAGGCTGTGTTCCAGGATCTTGAGAAAACACAGTGAAATAATGGAGAAGGTAGAGACCAAAGTAGGGGAGGCAGATCCCTGCCCCCAAATTCATTGGTAGTTGGTATAACACAGAAATAATTTGGAAGCTGTCATTTTCATCAATACAATAAGACAAAGTCTAAACAAAACAAAAGTAAGCAAGACTAAGATCCACAGAAGAATTGAGATTAGGGGCCAAACTGCTGCCTGGAAAACTGGGGAGACAGACAGGTGGATACAGAGCATCACAGCTTCCTGAGAGCAGAAATCCCAGGACAGAAACCAGTACAGGCAGGATACCTTACACTGTAATCGATGAATTGTTGGCACTCAGCATGGACTAGTCTGAGAATTAGAAATTCCAATGGGCTCCTCACACTTGTGTGAGCTTTACCTCCAGGCACCCCACCAGCTCCTCATGGTGAAAGTACAAGAAAAAATCTCCTCATTCTTCTGGCAGCAGAAAGGGAAAGGAACCATTTCGGAAAACACTGTACTTAGCACTATGGAGGAGATAAAATAAATGCCAAAGGAGTGGTGAATGAAGAACCAGATAAGGGAACAGCAGGCACAAAGGCTGTGGGTGAGAAAGAACTCAGCCTGTCCTAGGAGCTGAGAGGAGACCAGTGGCTGGAACTAGCCCAGGGAGGGATGATTGAGCTGATGTGGTTGTAGGAAGGCAGGGACAGATCCCTCAGGGACACAGAAAGGCATTCGTTCCTCATTCTCCTAATAAGTTGAATCCTTTTTATACAAGCTTGATAGCAGACGAGCTGGGACATGAGTTCAGGCTTCTCTGCTTTCCATCTAGTGTCCTACTTCCCCAACACATAAATGACTAATCCTAGAACATATGGTCCAAAACAAATCTATTTAGGAGCAGGAAAGCTTTTCAGGAGCTTCAGAATAAGGCATCTCCTACAGGGGGAGAGAAGTAGTGAAACAACCTTGTACAGTGTGTAGCCGGGGTAGAGACTAAATACATGCACACCTCATTCTACTGCAATTCACAGATAGCACATGTTTAAAAAGTTGAAAGTCTGTGGCAACCTCGCATCAATCAACCCTATCAGTGCCATCTCTCCAACAGTGTTTAATCACTTTCTGTCTCTATGCGACATTTTGCTTATTCTCCCAGTATTTCAAACTTTTCATTATTATTGTACTTGTTACAGTGAGCTGTAATCTTTGTGGCTATGGCAAAAAGATGACAACTCACTGAAAGCTCAGATGGTGGTTAGTATTTTTCTTCTTAGCACTAAAGTATTTTAAATTAAGATATGGACATTCTTTTTAGACATAATGCTATTGCACACTTAATATAAAGTATAGTAGGAACATACCTTTTATATGCATTCAGAAAAAAACCTTGTGCAATTTACTTTATTGCAATATTCACTTTATTGAGGTGATCTGGAAACAAACCCAAAATATCACTGAGCTCTGCCTGTGTATTCAAGTTCTCGGTCTGCCACTGATCGGTGGTGTGGTCAAGGACAAGTTACTCTCCTTTTCTGGGTCCCTGTTTCCTCTTCTAAGAAAAGGAGATAATAAAGCACCTCTAGATAGGGTTGTTGAGACCATTGCATTAAATGAGATAAAGATTGATTTTTGCCCAAATCTGTTTATTTCCTAGTTTTCCATCTCTGGAAATGGTACTACCTCCTATCTAGGCTAGTGGCTCAAGACAAAATCCCTTAGAGTTACCCCTGATTTTTCTCCTTTCCTTGGATGCCAGATCCATCAATAAGCCTAGATGATTCTATTTCTGCAATACATCCTAAACGTGCGCACTTAGGGTTCTTTCAATTGCCAGCACCTTAGACCAAGACACCATCTTATCTTCCCTGGTCTTCTGAAATGGCAGCCTCCCAAGACTCTCCGCTGTCCTCTTTCTTCCTACAATCCATTCTTCACAAAACAGTCATTTATCATTGCTCAATGTAATTTGATTATGTGTAATTCCTGAGAGTAAACTCATCCAGTAGCTTCTCAGGACACTTAGAATAACATCCCCAGTCCATGTCTCCCTGATCTTGCCCCAACCTATTTCACAGTCCCACTCCCATCTCTACCATGCTCAAGGAGATGGAGAGAAGAAGGGTACTCTATTCTTAGCCTTTCTGTAATAGCCCAGCCATGGATTTAAATGGTAATGTGAACTCACCTATACTTGGACTAGGGGCTTGTGTATTAGCTTTGGGCAGCGGCATGGGTCACATACATCCAGCATCAACAAAACCAGGGTCTGACTGTGGCTCAGATCATGAACTCCTTATTGCAAGGTTCAGACTTAAACTGAAGAAAGTAGGGAAAGCCACTAGATCATTCAGGTATGAGCTAAATCAAATCCCTTATGATTATACAGTGGAAGTGACAAACAGATTCAAGAGATTAGATTTGATAGACTGCCTAAAGAACTAGGGATGGAGGTTCATGCCATTGTATAGGAGGCAGTGATCAAAACCATCCCCAAGAAAAAGAAATGCAAAAATGCAAAGTGGTCTGAGGAGGCCTTGAGAAAAGAAGAGAAGTGAAAGGCAAAGGAGAAAAGGAAAGATATATCCACCTGAATGCAGAGTTCCAAAGAATAGCAAGGAGAGATAAGGAAGCCTTCCTCAGTGATCAGTGGAAAGAAACAGAGGAAAACAATAGAATGGGAAAGACTAGAGATCTCTTCAAGAAAATTCGAGATGCGAAGGGAACATTTCACACAAAGATGGGCACAGTAAAGGACAGAAATGATATGGACCTAACAGATATGATATGGATACAATATGGGTATGGATATGTGAATTCATCCATATTTGGACTAGGGGCTTGGGTATTAACTTTGGCCAGCGGACTGGGTCACATACATTCAGCATAAACAAAACCAGGATCTGACTGTGGCTCAGATCATGAACTCAGATCATGGATATGGATATGATATGATATGATAAATGAAATGGACCATCTTAAGCAGAAGAGATTAAGAAGAGGTGGCAAGAATACACAGAAGAACTAAAAAAAAGGTCTTAATGACCCAGATAACCACGATGGTGTCGTTACTCACCTAGAGGCAGACATCCTGGGATGTGAAGTCAAGTGGGTCTTAGGAAGCATCACTATGAACAAATAGCTGAGCTATTTCAAATCCTAAAAGATGATGTTGTGAAGGATGCGAAGTCAAGTGGGCCTTAGGAAGCATCACTATGAACAAATAGCTGAGCTATTTCAAATCCTAAAAGATGATGTTGTGAAGGTGCTGCACTCAATATGCCAACAAATTTGGAAAACTCAGCAGTGGCTACAGGACTGGAAAATGTCAGTCCTCATTCCAGTCCTAAAGGAAGGCAATGCCCAAGAATGCTCAAACTACTGCACAATTGCACTCATCTCACACGCTAGCAATGTAATGCTCAAAGTTCTCCAAGCAAGGCTTCAGCAATACGTGAACCAAGAACTTCCAGATGTTCAAGCTGGATTTAGAAAAGGCAGAGGAACCACAGATCAAATTGCCAACATCCACTGGATCATGGAGAAAACAAGAGAGTTCCGGAAAAACATTTACTTCTGTGTAATTGACTATACCAAAGCCTATGACTGTGTGAATCACAACAAACTGTGGAAAATTCTGAAAGAGATGGGATTACCAGATCACCTTACCTGCCTCCTGAGAAATCTGCATGCAGGTCAAGAAGCAACAGTTAGAACCGGACATGAAACAATGGACTGGTTCCAAATTGGCAAAGGAGTACATAAAGGCTATATATTGTCATCCTGTTTATTTATCTTATATGCAAAGTACATTATGCGAAATACCAGGCTGGATGAAGCACAGGCTGGAATCAAGATTGCTGGGAGAAATAGTAATAACCTCAGATATGCAGATGGCACCATACTTAAGGCAGAAAGCAAAGAGGAACTAAAGAACCTCTTGATGAAAGTGAAAGAGGAGAGTGAAAAAACTGGCCTAAAATTCAACATTCAAAAAACTAAGATCATGGCATCTGGTCCCATCATTTCATGGCAAATAGATGGAGAAACAATGGAAATGGTGAGAGAATTAATTTGGGGGGCTCCAAAATTACAGCAGATGGTGATTGCAGTCATGAAATTAAAAGACGCTTGCTCCTTGGAGGAAAAGCTATGACGAGTCTAGACAGCATATTAAAAAGTGGACGTTACTTTGCCAACAAAGTTCCATCTAGTCAAAGCTCTGGTTTTTCCAGTAGACATGTATAGATGTGAGAGTTGGACCATGAAGAATGCTGAGTGCCAAACAATTGATGCTTTCGAAGAGTGGTGTTAGAGAAGACTCTTGAGAGTCCCTTGGACTGCAAGGAGAACCAGCCAGTCAATCCTAAAGGAAATCAGTCTTGAATAATCATTGAAAGTACTAATGGTGAAGCTGAAGCTCCAATACTTTTCTACCTGCTGGGAAGAACTGACTCATTGGAAAAGACCCTGATGCTGTGAAGACAGGAGAAGAAGGGGATGACAGAGGATGAGATGGTTTGATGGCGTCACTAACTCGATGACATGAGTTTGAGCAAGCTTTGGATTTTGGTGATGTACAGGGAGTGACTGAACTGAACCGAGTGGCATGGGAGTGGTTACGGTGTGGACAGAGCCCTGAAATCTTTTTTTTCAATAATTTTATTTATCTTGGCTGCGCTGGATCTTCATTGTTGCACAAGCTTTTCTCTAGTTGTGGCAAGCATGGGCTACTCTTTAGTTTCACTGGGCAGGCTTCCCATTGCAGTGGTTTCTCTAGTTGCACAGCACAGGCTCTAGGCACATGAGCTTCAATAGTTGCAGCTCCTGGGCCCTAGAGCACAGACTCAGTAGTTGTGACACTCAGGCTTAGTTGCTGCACAGCACGTGGGATCTTCCAGAACTAGGGATCAAACTCGTGTCGCCTACATTGGCAGGCTGATTCTTTACCAGTGAGCCACCAGGGAAGCCCAGAGCCCTGAAATCCTGTGTACAGTTCAGTGCAGCCTTCTATGNAGCCTGGTGTGCCACAGTCCATGGGGTCCCAAAGATTAGGACATGAATGAGCAACTGAGTAACAACAATAACCCACAAGACTATCTGTAATGAGGGATGTGAGGTTACCCAAAGGAAAAACAAGGTTCTCTTGTCAGAAGGACAGTTGAAGGCTGGACAGGCAGAAATCACAAATGGCCACTACAGGGGCATCTGTATGACAGGAACTGTGGGCCAGGGAGACAGGAGCAACATGCCACCATTTGCTTGTCCTCATGCTGTTGACACTCCAGCAGGGAAGCTGCATGGCGAAGTAGGCAGTTAGAACCAAGGACATGAATCTTCCCAAGGTGGCAGTAGAGGCTGCAAAAGGAGCATTCTCCCGCACATGTGATTTCATAGACTGCTGTTTGAAAATGCAAATGTCCTCAGATTTGGCCAGTCTGGAAGTTAGTAAACTGGTTTTGGGTCTACAAAGGACACTAAGAGTTGCCGTGAGGTCTTCAAGAAAGTAAGGAGGTCAGGCAGAAAAGAGGGCTTCCCTGATGGCTCAGCTGGTAATCTGCCTGAAATGTGGGAGGCCCAGGTTCTATCCCTGGGTCGGGAAAATCCACTGGCGAAGGGAATGGCAACCCACTCCAGTATTCTTGCCTGGAGAATCCCATGGATGGAGAAGCCTGGGAGGCTACAGTCCATGGGGTCGCAAAGAGCTGGACATGATTGAGCAACTAACACACACTTCCAGAAAGCTCTGCTGGAGCTACAGTCTGTAACAGATTGTGTAGTTTATGCGACATGCCAGGAGTCTGCAGAAAAATCATCCTGTTGTGGGGTGAGGGAGGGGTTATGGGGGTGGAAAATGGCAAGGAATGCACCTCAGGTCATCTTCCAACTTTTAACCAAGCTGGGAAACACGAAAGTTGTTTTTTCTAATTAACTTTTTTCTGATAATTGGATCCATATGAAATTGTAAGACATAATACTGAGAGATCCACTGTAAGCTTTTCTGCAATGGTAACATTTTGCAAAACTCTAGTGGATTACCACAATCAGGCTCTTGACATTGATGCAGTCCACAGTCTTTACTGCAACTGCCCCAGTTTTACTGGATTCATTTGTGTGTGTGTCTGTATATCCAGCTCTATGCAACCTTATCACATGTGTGGAGTGGCATGTGCACCATCCCAGTGGAGGTCAAGAAGAATCCCATTACATCCACAAGGATCCATTCAGTTGCTTTTTTATAATGCCTACCCCCATATCCCTTCCAAGTAACTCATTCTCCCTCTTCCCTAACCCCTGGCACCCACGAGCCTGTTCTCGAGTTCTAGAATTTTGTCATTTCAAGAGTCTCATGCTCCTTTTGGACTGGTCTTTTCCCTCAGCAAAAATTTCTGGGGATTCATCCAGTTGTTACCTGCATCAACAGTTTGTTTCTTCTGATGATTGAATAGTATTCAATGGTATGGATGAACCAGTTTGTTAACTATTTACTTGGTGAAGAACATCAGGATTGTTTCCAGGTTTTGCTACTATGAGTAAAGCTATTATGAACATGTATGTATAGGTTTTTATGTGGGATGGATGCCCTGAAACCTGTGTTTAATTTTTACTCTAGCTCATCCATGTGTTACCTTCATTGATATGACCTTGATATGACCTCCTCTCTGTTGTTCCTTCTAAGTTTGAATTACTGCCCCTGGTATTCATAAAGTATCTTCAACTATTCAGAGCAAGCTGACATTGATCATGTCATCATAGCTTCACAACAGTCTTAGTGAAGGGCATTTTTCCCTTTGTGGTCACATTACACTTTGCTTCCTTTTTAGGGGTCAAGTTTTATTCCTCCTTCTAAGCTGGTCTTATCTCCTTATCTGAATGTTGCTCTCTGTCAAGAGGCACTGTGTCTTCTGGACTTTATGTAGTGCTGCACATTGAGCTCTGCAATGGCTATTCTCTGATGCCTACATTCATGCATTCAATACTTGCTCGATGAGATTTACTTTGTGCCAAGTGCCAGGGAGACAGTGGTACACCAGCTCTTCCTAGAGTTGTGCAGTGTGCAACCTGCTCAACCATACATGAGAGTCAATGAATGCTGGTCTTGGTCAAATTCCCATGTCACTGCTTCTCATTGCATTAAGAACTTCCCCATGCTGGCACTGGTCTCAATCATAATTTACAAAGTTGATTAATATCTCTTTGAAGTAAAGTGCTAATTGCGTAGTCATGTCCAACTCTTTGTGTCCCCATGAACTGTAGCCCACCAGACTCCTCCATCAATGGGATTCTCCAGGCAAGAATACTGCAGTGGGTTGCCATTTCCTTCTCCAGGGGATCTTCCCAACCCAGGGATGGAACCCTTAACAGGGTATAAATCAAGAATCTACCTTGTTTTCTTTATGTTTGAATCTCAAGGATCTAGGATTATGCTTGGCTCACTATAGACATTTCGTTAATGGCTGAGCAGCTTTCACCCTACACAGCTAAGTCCATCTATAAGAGCTCTTTCCCTGTGTGNCTTAACAGGGTATAAATCAAGAATCTACCTTGTTTTCTTTATGTTTGAATCTCAAGGATCTAGGATTATGCTTGGCTCACTATAGACATTTCGTTAATGGCTGAGCAGCTTTCACCCTACACAGCTAAGTCCATCTATAAGAGCTCTTTCCCTGTGTGTCTTTCCTGACCTAGAGTGTTTCCCCATAGCATCCTGTTATAACACATAGTGCTGCCATTTCCTGGCTTTCTGTCTGTTCAACCCCCCCACTCCCTAACACATCAAGAAACTCAAAGCTCTGTCAAAGCTAGAGTCATGCCTGTTTTTTTCATCTTCTGTCTCCCTGTAACTTGCCTGATACCCAGCTGGTGGTTATGAAGCAGGTGCTGAATGAAGGAGAGGAGGGGCTTCTGCTGGTCTGCCCCAAGTCTAGGAGACGAGAAGGATGGCATGGCACAGGGGCTTCTCACCAAGAGACCCTCATGCTAAGCAGGCTGGCTCCCAGCTCACTCCACAGGGCAGAAGCCCCTGTTGTGTCAGCAAACTCTAAGTTACCAAGCCACTTCTCACTCAAATCCCACTGGCTGATCAGAGAATGAATTTAGGGCATTGTCTTCCAAAGAATATCTTTATTCAGTCCCTGGAAATTTCCTACAATGTGCCCCCCTAACAAGCCTTGATATCAGAAGCTGGAGGCAGACTGGTGCCCAGAATGGATCGAACTTGCAATCCTGGGCAGCCCTTGAACCCACGTTCCCAGCCTCACAGTCAGATCCCTGCAGAATAATAAGACTCACAAATCTTTTGTCTGCAAAATTATCTTCTTGCAACACTGGAAGCTGTTACCATGGAAATAAAATAGCCTATTAGCCCAAATCTACCAAAATATGGGAGAGGCCCAGCTGCCTTTCTGAGGTCCTTCATTAATAAGGAGAAAAGCAGATTAACCTTTAAGAGAATTGACAAGAATGGCCATGACTTGCTGGATTATGATTTTCATGTTGAGTTTATCTGGGCTAATATCTCAGCCTGGAGCAGCCATGCTGGGTGAATAAAGACAAAGCTCAGCATGAAAATTCAGATGCCTGCCTGGTCTGCTCTGTCGATCTTGGCCACCCTGGATGGCTTCTGGCCCATGGACTCCTGGAGAAGGCTCCTTCCCTGACTGGTCCGCTGGAAGGAGAGCAGTTTTCCTGTCCCCTGTCGAGCAGCTGCCAAGAAAGGCAGGGAACTGCAGAGGGCTCCTAGCTCGCAGCCAAGATGCCAAACAGGAGCCAGAGACAGATGGAGCTGAACCCAGTCTATCCTGGTCTGCCTCCTCTCCTCAAGGGTGCCCAGTGCTGAATCCCAGACACACAGGTTTCTGGGAAAGTCCTGCCTCATGGACTCTGCCTCTTCCTGTGACCAGGCACAGAACTTCAGAGTGCCCAGTAAGGGGACTTGGCGGCCCTAGCAGCCCCGGGCATCCAGTGTCCGGTATACAACAGAGACCTGATCCCTGCACAGCTCTCTGCTCCCACACTTGGCCAACAGGAGCTGTCAGCATCTTAACCACAGGCAGGAGGAGGTGCCAGTGTCTTGACAGGTGTCGAGAGGGACTCGCTTTATCCTCAGGAAACTGACAAGAGCCAAAAGAAACTTGGGTTGCTTGACAACAGCTCACAGATTTCCGGGGATTTTTTTCTTTTCTGGTCATCCTGTCTTTAGTTCCAAATTAAAGGAAGAAAGGGAGGGAGAGGGTCCTGGTAAACATCAGCCCTCATTATTAAAGGCTCCGCTGCCTGAGGGACAGCATTACCTTCTCTCCTTGCCTCTGGTTACTGACCCCAGGAAACACAGGCACCTGTTAACCTCATGGGTGGCCTGTGGTCAGAGACGGGAGCTGTGAAAAAGGGAGAGGTCAGCTCTCCATCTCCATTCAGACTATGTGCTGATCAGGAAGTTCTTTCTGAATGACTCCTGCTTGTCAGTCTAGGCTAAGTGCTGTAACAAATGAGCCCCAAGTCTCAGCAGCTTCAGACAATAGTGGGTTAACTTCTCACTCCTCTCCAGGCCACACAGCTTTTAGAAGCCTGGATCCTTTCCACCTGGTGGCCCTACCATTTCCTAGGACTTTGAGGCGCCTCACTGGATCCTAGCATCTGGCTGGGAGTTGAGGGAGAAACCGGGTGGAGGACCTGGGGATGGTTTAGAGACATCCTGCCTCTTGCTCTCACTCTGTTGACAAGAACAAGACNTCCAGTATTCTTGCCTGGAGAATCCCATGGATGGAGAAGCCTGGGAGGCTACAGTCCATGGGGTCGCAAAGAGCTGGACATGATTGAGCAACTAACACACACTTCCAGAAAGCTCTGCTGGAGCTACAGTCTGTAACAGATTGTGTAGTTTATGCGACATGCCAGGAGTCTGCAGAAAAATCATCCTGTTGTGGGGTGAGGGAGGGGTTATGGGGGTGGAAAATGGCAAGGAATGCACCTCAGGTCATCTTCCAACTTTTAACCAAGCTGGGAAACACGAAAGTTGTTTTTTCTAATTAACTTTTTTCTGATAATTGGATCCATATGAAATTGTAAGACATAATACTGAGAGATCCACTGTAAGCTTTTCTGCAATGGTAACATTTTGCAAAACTCTAGTGGATTACCACAATCAGGCTCTTGACATTGATGCAGTCCACAGTCTTTACTGCAACTGCCCCAGTTTTACTGGATTCATTTGTGTGTGTCTCTGTATATCCAGCTCTATGCAACCTTATCACATGTGTGGAGTGGCATGTGCACCATCCCAGTGGAGGTCAAGAAGAATCCCATTACATCCACAAGGATCCATTCAGTTGCTTTTTTATAATGCCTACCCCCATATCCCTTCCAAGTAACTCATTCTCCCTCTTCCCTAACCCCTGGCACCCACGAGCCTGTTCTCGAGTTCTAGAATTTTGTCATTTCAAGAGTCTCATGCTCCTTTTGGACTGGTCTTTTCCCTCAGCAAAAATTTCTGGGGATTCATCCAGTTGTTACCTGCATCAACAGTTTGTTTCTTCTGATGATTGAATAGTATTCAATGGTATGGATGAACCAGTTTGTTAACTATTTACTTGGTGAAGAACATCAGGATTGTTTCCAGGTTTTGCTACTATGAGTAAAGGTATTATGAACATGTATGTATAGGTTTTTATGTGGGATGGATGCCCTGAAACCTGTGTTTAATTTTTACTCTAGTTCATCCATGTGTTACCTTCATTGATATGACCTCCTCTCTGTTGTTCCTTCTAAGTTTGAATTACTGCCCCTGGTATTCATAAAGTATCTTCAACTATTCAGAGCAAGCTGACATTGATCATGTCATCATAGCTTCACAACAGTCTTAGTGAAGGGCATTTTTCCCTTTGTGGTCACATTACACTTTGCTTCCTTTTTAGGGGTCAAGTTTTATTCCTCCTTCTAAGCTGGTCTTATCTCCTTATCTGAATGTTGCTCTCTGTCAAGAGGCACTGTGTCTTCTGGACTTTATGTAGTGCTGCACATTGAGCTCTGCAATGGCTATCCTCTGATGCATACATTCATGCATTCAATACTTGCTCGATGAGATTTACTTTGTGCCAAGTGCCAGGGAGACAGTGGTACATCAGCTCTTCCTAGAGTTGTGCAGTGTGCAACCTGCTCAACCATACATGAGAGTCAATGAATGTTGGTCTTGGTCAAATTCCCATGTCACTGCTTCTCATTGCATTAAGAACTTCCCCCTGCTGGCACTGGTCTCAATCATAATTTACAAAGTTGATTAATATCTCTTTGAAGTAAAGTGTTAATTGCGTAGTCATGTCCAACTCTTTGTGTCCCCATGAACTGTAGCCCACCAGACTCCTCCATCAATGGGATTCTCCAGGCAAGAATACTGCAGTGGGTTGCCATTTCCTTCTCCAGGGGATCTTCCCAACCCAGGGATGGAACCCTTAACAGGGTATAAATCAAGAATCTACCTTGTTTTCTTTATGTTTGAATCTCAAGGATCTAGGATTATGCTTGGCTCACTATAGACATTTCGTTAATGGCTGAGCAGCTTTCACCCTACACAGCGAAGTCCATCTATAAGAGCTCTTTCCCTGTGTGTCTTTCCTGACCTAGAGTGTTTCCCCATAGCATCCTGTTATAACACATAGTGCTGCCATTTCCTGGCTTTCTGTCTGTTCAACCCCCCCACTCCCTAACACATCAAGAAACTCAAAGCTCTGTCAAAGCTAGAGTCATGCCTGTTTTTTTTCATCTTCTGTCTCCCTGTAACTTGCCTGGTACCCAGCTGGTGGTTATGAAGCAGGTGCTGAATGAAGGAGAGGAGGGGCTTCTGCTGGTCTGCCCCAAGTCTAGGAGACGAGAAGGATGGCATGGCACAGGGGCTTCTCACCAAGAGACCCTCATGCTAAGCAGGCTGGCTCCCAGCTCACTCCACAGGGCAGAAGCCCCTGTTGTGTCAGCAAACTCTAAGTTACCAAGCCACTTCTCACTCAAATCCCACTGGCTGATCAGAGAATGAATTTAGGGCATCGTCTTCCAAAGAATATCTTTATTCAGTCCCTGGAAATTTCCTACAATGTGCCCCCCTAACAAGCCTTGATATCAGAAGCTGGAGGCAGACTGGTGCCCAGAATGGATCGAACTTGCAATCCTGGGCAGCTCTTGAACCCACGTTCCCAGCCTCACAGTCAGATCCCTGCAGAATAATAAGACTCACAAATCTTTTGTCTGCAAAATTATCTTCTTGCAACACTGGAAGCTGTTACCATGGAAATAAAATAGCCTATTAGCCCAAATCTACCAAAATATGGGAGAGGCCCAGCTGCCTTTCTGAGGTCCTTCATTAATAAGGAGAAAAGCAGATTAACCTTTAAGAGAATTGACAAGAATGGCCATGACTTGCTGGATTATGATTTTCATGTTGAGTTTATCTGGGCTAATATTTCAGCCTGGAGCAGCCATGCTGGGTGAATAAAGACAAAGCTCAGCATGAAAATTCAGATGCCTGCCTGGTCTGCTCTGTCGATCTTGGCCACCCTGGATGGCTTCTGGCCCATGGACTCCTGGAGAAGGCTCCTTCCCTGACTGGTCCGCTGGAAGGAGAGCAGTTTTCCTGTCCCCTGTCGAGCAGCTGCCAAGAAAGGCAGGGAACTGCAGAGGGCTCCTAGCTCGCAGCCAAGATGCCAAACAGGAGCCAGAGACAGATGGAGCTGAACCCAGTCTATCCTGGTCTGCCTCCTCTCCTCAAGGGTGCCCAGTGCTGAATCCCAGACACACAGGTTTCTGGGAAAGTCCTGCCTCATGGACTCTGCCTCTTCCTGTGACCAGGCACAGAACTTCAGAGTGCCCAGTAAGGGGACTTGGCGGCCCTAGCAGCCCCGGGCATCCAGTGTCCGGTATACAACAGAGACCTGATCCCTGCACAGCTCTCTGCTCCCACACTTGGCCAACAGGAGCTGTCAGCATCTTAACCACAGGCAGGAGGAGGTGCCAGTGTCTTGACAGGTGTCGAGAGGGACTCGCTTTATCCTCAGGAAACTGACAAGAGCCAAAAGAAACTTGGGTTGCTTGACAACAGCTCACAGATTTCCGGGGATTTTTTTCTTTTCTGGTCATCCTGTCTTTAGTTCCAAATTAAAGGAAGAAAGGGAGGGAGAGGGTCCTGGTAAACATCAGCCCTCATTATTAAAGGCTCCGCTGCCTGAGGGACAGCATTACCTTCTCTCCTTGCCTCTGGTTACTGACCCCAGGAAACACAGGCACCTGTTAACCTCATGGGTGGCCTGTGGTCAGAGACGGGAGCTGTGAAAAAGGGAGAGGTCAGCTCTCCATCTCCATTCAGACTATGTGCTGATCAGGAAGTTCTTTCTGAATGACTCCTGCTTGTCAGTCTAGGCTAAGTGCTGTAACAAATGAGCCCCAAGTCTCAGCAGCTTCAGACAATAGTGGGTTAACTTCTCACTCCTCTCCAGGCCACACAGCTTTTAGAAGCCTGGATCCTTTCCACCTGGTGGCCCTACCATTTCCTAGGACTTTGAGGCGCCTCACTGGATCCTAGCATCTGGCTGGGAGTTGAGGGAGAAACCGGGTGGAGGACCTGGGGATGGTTTAGAGACATCCTGCCTCTTGCTCTCACTCTGTTGACAAGAACAAGACACAGTCCCTGACACTAGAAATAGGAGGGGTGAAATAAAGTGCCGAGGCAGGAGAGAGACCTCGGGTATGGGAGAGCAGCGAGCGCTTAAATACAAATGCCAAGTCTACAGCTGAGAATAACTGATGCTCACCACCCTGTATTCACCATAGAGATTCTGAATGTAAGGGGTCAGGCAGGGGGTGAGGGTGGGCGGGAGGCAGTGTCTAGTTATGATACAGCCCGACATCGCCCAAGGCATATGTTGAGGGACTCAAGTCCTACAATGTGCTTCTCAGAAACTGGTTTCCTTGAACAGACATGTTTGGGAAATAATGAAAAAGACATATTCCTTCTGGGCATTCACACCTGACAGCAGCCTATGAAAGGCTCTGGTAAGTTCCGCATTAAAAAAAAAATCTTAATTTAAAGCATTTCCCACATATATTTGACTAGAGACTCTCCATTTTGGGGGGACAGTAATCTAATAATATTTCTTGGCAATGTTTTAAGGGGCATAACTTGAGGGAAAAAAGGACCTAATCCAATTTTTTTTTTTTTCAAACAAAACAAAACACACTTGAAGCTTAGAATGAGAACTTGACTTCCTCAAGATCAAAGAGCTTGTGACGAAGTTGCAGGCCTGCACCAGAGCCTATGTAATGTGCATATTTCTCTAAACTTCTCAGCTGGGATCACCATCCCCTGGAGCATGTGGTGAGTAACTATATGCCAAGTTATAGCATAGCACAGCTTGGGCAGGGGGGCGACTTCCTTTATTCATTTAGAAAATAAGTGAAAAAGTTCTACCTCACTTTTCTCACCTGTAAAATGGGGATAATGAGAATAACAAGAAGAGGTGAATTGCTTTAGATGGGAGGGAAGACTCTCTGAGAAGGTGATACATGAGCTAAGACCAGAAAAATGAGGGGATCATACTACAGCGACACAAAACAAGAGCCCCAGAATGAGTCTAAGAGGACAGGTAGGGGGTCCCTGGAGAAAGAGGACCAAGCGTGGCTTTCTTGACATAAGAGAAGCCATTTTGGGCCTTAACCATTTTGTGATCTAAGCCTGTTTGCCCTTGAAGAGGTCTCAGTAATTAATCGTCGTAAGAGAAGTGAAACGGAGGAGCAAAGAAAAAGCAGTCAAGAAACAACATTTCAGCAATAAAACAGTCCTCAAAGGACATACATAATAATATGACACATATGGAGAAGGCAATGGTACCCCACTCCAGTACTCTTGCCTGGAAAATACCCTGGACGGAGGAGCCTGGTGGGCTGCAANGTCAAGAAACAACATTTCAGCAATAAAACAGTCCTCAAAGGACATACATAATAATATGACACATATGGAGAAGGCAATGGTACCCCACTCCAGTACTCTTGCCTGGAAAATACCCTGGACGGAGGAGCCTGGTGGGCTGCAACCCATGGGGTCGCTAAGAGTCGGACACGACTGAGTGACTTCACTTTCACTTTTCACTTTCATGCATTGGAGAAGGAATTGCAACTCACTCCAGTGTTCTTGCCTGGAGAATCCCAGGGACGGCAGAGCCTGGTGGGCTGCCGTCTATGGGGTCGCATAGAGTTGGGCATGACTGAAGTGACTTAGCAGCAGCAGCATGACACATATTTTTGAGTTCTACAGGAACTAAGGTCCACACCGAGGTGGAAGATGGAATATTGACCTTCTCTAAATTTCATGACTTCAATCAACTAAAAATTAGACCCTGTCAACCTCTGTCTCCATTCTATGCTTATTCTCTTCTGCTGAGGCCCCTTCATAGATATGCATGTACCCATAGCTGAAAGGTCCCCAGTTTTGCTGTTCAGGGAGACATGGCATCAACAAAAATCCCCAGTGTCTGACTTGCTACACGTAAAACATTTTCCTTCTCCTGACCTTTGGTTTGGTTGTATCTTCTGGCTCAACACTCATCAAGAGTTAAACTCAATTTTTGTGTAACACAGGCATGGCACATGGGCACAGAGCAAAAATGCTCAGTAGAGCTTAGTTAAATGAATGAAAAGATAAATGAATGTGTTGTGAATTAGCATATAGTGTAATTAGGGTTCTTACAACAAGTTCAATTTGTGAGTTTTCCCAAAACCACCAAACAATTCTCTGAGGTCCTACAATTCAAATCTTGACTCTACCTGGAAAGAGCATCAGATCCCACAGATTAAGGTTTCAGTTCCATGGGACTGCCCCCTCTGCCCCCACTTCAGAGGCCAATTGGAAATCCAGGTTGTCATCTGTGGGATTTTGACCAACCAGATAAAGGTGAGAGGTCCATCCATTCTCTACTTCTACAGACTGGAGATTCCAACGACCCCTTCCATGGGTTCCATTAATTTGCTAAGGTATTTTATCTGCTAGGTCATACATTTATTATAAAAGGATATGACTCAGAACCAGCCGGATGGGCAAAGCACGCCACCCTCCCAGCACCTCCATGTATTCATCAACCCAGAAGCTCTGCAAACCTAGCCCTTTCTGGGGTTTTATGGTGCCTTCATCACATAGACAAGTTTGGTTAAATCACTGACCATTGGTGACTCAGCTTAGTCTCCGGCCCCTCTCACCTCCCCGGAGTTGTAGTCATCTAATCACTGGCTGACTCCCCTGGCAACCAACTCCCCACTCACCCATTCTGAGGCACCTCCGCAAAGTCACCTAACTAATATGACAAAAGACATCTTTATAGATCTCAGCATAGGAAATTCCAAGAATTTTAGGAGCTCTATAAGAAAAGGGATGAAGACCAAATATAAATTTCCTATTATAAATCACAATATCAGAGTCACTCTCTGCAATTTTCAGATAAAACACTTCAAAGATACATCACCTTGGCACCCTCGAAATACAGTATATATTTTCTGTTTTCACTGTTCTCTGATGGTAGGATTAATTTGGGAAGAATATTCAAGATACTTTGGCACTACTGACATTTGATCAGATGATTTGTCCTGTGCATGAAGGATGTCCAGCCTCTATCTACTGAATTGTCTACGCCCATGCCCTATTTGTAACAACCAAAAATGTCCCCTGGGAGGCAAAGTCACCTTCAGGGAAGAACCACTGCTGGGGATAGTCAAGCTCTTACATTGGAAAATTAGGAAATGTGGACCATAACATTATCAAACCTTTTTTTTCTCCCTCCTCACCCCTGTGGGCTCCCCAACCAATACTGTGGGAAAGACATGACCACACAGCATCACTTAGCATGGAACCAGTTTTCCAATCAGAGCAGGCCCCGATGAACCATTTCTGTACTTCTCTCTCCTCCTTCCTATGCCCCAGAAAATTTCAAGTTCATTTCCAGCCATCTTGTTACAACCTCTCAAGAGAAGGAAGCAAAGTTTCCTGATTTTGCATTCCAGCAGCAGTGCAACCTGAACCCTTTGTGTTTTTGACATTCTGTTTCTGATTTCCATGCTGAGCTGAGAGTAGGGGATAAATACTTCCTTGAAAGCCCTGTGCATTCCACTGAAAATCAGCCAACAGGCTTTGAAGAAGAGAGCAGGGGTCCAGGGACTTGCTGGGAGAATGTACCAGACTGGTCACTGGACAGGGAAAGAGAAAGAGAGGGCAAGCTATGTGGAGGTCCTAACACGCAGCTCCTCACTCAATGAGTGTCTCTGCCAAGGCACTTGAACTGAGGCTTAGTTTCCTCACATGTAAAAGGAGCATGATGCTGCTACAACCAGTGGCTACTGTTTACTTACTGCTCTGAGCACTGCAGCCTAATAATTCTTGTCCAGATCACAGAGTCATGGTGAGAGGTATATCAAAGAGATTTAAGGGCTTTGTCAACAGTAAAGTGCTTTACAAATTCCAGGTCCAATTAGAATTGCCACCTACTTCAGATATTTATACCTGCAACTGAACTAACTTCCAGGAGACAAAAGAGCAGCGCAGGTAAGAACCCAAGTTTCAGAGGTAACCAATCCTGACATCAAATCCCTAATGGACCATACTAGCTGTGTGGCATTGGGCCTCTTAGTCAACCTTTCTGTGCGTTTAGTGTTCTCATCCGAAAAAAATGAAGCTAAATGGGATTTTAAACAGAATTTAATTTGATCCTCATTTACAGCACTTAGGCCTGCTGCTTAGTGAGTCTAGACCATGACTGCAGAGAACCTGTGTACTGAGGAGGAATCTTTATGGAGAAGAGCAGAAAGATGGGGTACAGAGGGAATGGAGTTGGAGGGATTAGGGAGCCTCAATCTGTGAGTGGAGGGGGAAAAGGCCCAGGTCATGGCACCGATTCTGACATATTCTGACTCAGAAGGAAAGGCATAGTAAGACTGGGGCTTTGAATATGTTATGCCAGGCGTGAACAAGTGGGAGAATCTTGCCAGTAACTCTTGTTGAACTCTGCATCTGTCTGCTGCCAGGATGGGCGACTTGCCCATGTTACCCCATTTGTGCCCCTCCCAGGGGAGGCAGAGTAGCCTCAGCTAATCCTTGGACTTTTTGTTGTGTTAAGTCAGCCCCCAGGCCTGCGCACACGCACAACACATACCAGCTACGGAGATCTCAACTTAAGCCCAGCTGGGCTTCCTGGCATGTTGCCCACCCACCAGAAAAGGCCGAGCAGGACGAAGGCAGATGGCGGGTGTGCTTCTGAGAAGGCCTTCAAGCCTCCGACAGTATGAGAACAGAGTTCTTCCTCTGGCAGACCCTGGCCCTCTGAATCAAGGCCTCCTCTGGCTTTGTGCTCCGGGGTGGGTCTTCCCTGAACCTTCCCCTCGAATGTTGTTGTGGTTACTCTCTGCTAGGTTTCTGACTCTTGCTTTTCAGTTTGGATTTCCCCAGAGTGCTCTCTGCCATGAAGCCCTTTTCCTAGACGCAGTCCCTGAGGCAAAGATTCAAGTAGTTTATTTGGGAGGAAGCACCAGGGTTGGGGGGAAGCAGTGAGTAGGGAAAGGGAGAGGAGCAGGTAGGGGGCATCATCAAGGAGCCTCCTTTAGGGGCTCATTCCTCGGGCAAGCCCTGAGAGATGATGGAGATAACACCTCAAGTTCTCTCACTGGAGTGTGCAGAGCTGGGTATGGTCTATGCATTCATACCAGTGGAGGGTGTGTCTTAGTCCATCCAGGCTGCTATTATAAAAAAATGCCATAGAATGGGTGGTTGATAAACAATGGAAAATTATTTCTTAGGATTTTGGAGGCTGGGAAGTCCAAGATCAAGGTACTGGAAGATTCAGTATCTGGTGAGAGCCTACTTCTGGGCCATAGATGGCTGTTCTGTGTCCTCCAGTGGGGGAAGGGATGAGGGAGCTCTCTAAGGCCGCTTTCATAAGGGCACTAATCCCATTCATGAGGGCTGTGCTCTCTCTTTCGGTCTAATCACCTCTCAGAGGCTTCCACCTCCTAATACCATCACCGTGGGGTTAGGATTTCTACATATGAATGTTAGGGAGGTACATTCAGTCCACAGCAGCCTTCCAAAGACTTCACTGTCTGTCCTGCCCAGAATCTCTGTCCTAAAAACAGAATACACATGAGCAGAGCCCCAGCGTCATTTGGTAGCCGCCTTCACAGATAGAGATGAGTGCTGATGGCATTTGGTGGGACCCCAATGCTGTCTCCCTCATCCTCCCTCCCACCAATTCCTTACCCTTTGGGCCCTTGACAGCATTGGCCATGTGGGGAAAGGGAGAGTTTGGGGATCCCAACCTTCACCAAAGCCTCCCAGAGGGGCAACCACATTGAAGTTGTCAAAATATGGATGGGACTCTAAAAAAAACAACAAAAACCCGTGGACTCCACTAGGGAAACTGGAAAACATCAGTCACAGTTCTGTTTATTTGGTGCTCTTTAACCATGTCAAATTCTTTATCAGGAGAGAAAATTAAAACAAAGTAAAACCATGAGCACTCTCTCCTGGGTGAGGTTCAGGTCTCATTTCTCTCTTCCCAGCTGCTACTGCTGCTAAATCGCTTCAGTCGTGTCCGACTCTGTGCGACCCCATAGATGGCAGCCCACAAGGCTTCCTCGTCCCTGGGATTCTCCAGGCAAGAACACTGGAGTGGGTTGCCATTTCCTTCTCTGATGCATGAAAGTGAAAAGTGAAAGTGAAGTCGCTCAGTCGTGTCAGACCCTCAGTGACCCCATGGACCGTAGCCTTCCAGGTTCCTCCAGCCATGAGATTTTCCAGGCAAGAGTACTGGAGTGGGGTGCCATTGCCTTCTCCACTGTTCCCAGGTAACCCTCTCAAATGCTAATATTAAAAGTGTTTTTAAAGTCTTATTTATTTGTTTGTTTGTTTCAGTATTAAAGATTCCCCCTCCTATTCCCCTGAGACTGGAAGGCTGGGCTGGGAAGGAGAGGTACTCTGCTCCTCAGTGTTCTCAGTGGATGATCTCCCCCAGCTGATAGAAAGCCATGTTCTCAGAGAGTCTTAGGAAGTCTTGACTCTCTGCCACCTGGGCACAGAAGCTTGCTACCTATATTTCCTTGGGCAGATGCCTAATTCCATTGAACCTTAGTATCTTTGTCTTTAAAGTGCTGATATTCATGGGACCCACCTCTGGAGTGACTGTGAGGATTCAGTAAGATGATACAGACCCACCCAGGGCACCATGCATGCAAAGAGCCCTGTTTTGGAGGCTCAGGGATGTACGTCCACCATTCACTCTTTTCCTTCTTCCTGTTTTAGTCCTCTGAGTCTCACTCAGTGCTGATGATCAGCTCTCCTAATAGGACTATCAAATATCTGTGCAAATAAAACTGTGGCGGTCTGCCTATGACCCCCAGCATTTTGGACTCAAAAGGGGGACCCTGCAGGGAGACTGGCCACATTTTCCCAGGAATCAAGAGAAAAGGGATGATTCTCAGTCCAGTGCAACTGTCCCTTGGGATCTGGCTTTATCCTCACAATGATCCCAACACTGGGGACTCGTTGCTAAGAGGAACATGGAGAAAGGAAAGACAGGTAATTCCAAAAGAGAAGCTCATTGCTTAGACCACGTCTGCACTATCCTGTTTCCTCCTGGATGTTACACTTGGAGGGATGTTGGCACATGATATATTTTTTAAATATACAGATGTATTTCTGGGCCATATAGAATGTGACATAGAGGCAGAATGTGTATACAGAAAGGTAGGAGTATGTCGGGCAAGGAAATGAGTTAAATTCCTAAAACATCTAACGCAAGGAGTTCAGTAAATACTAATGAAATCAAACTGATGAGAATATAAACCACACGGCTGTGCATATTGCATCAGACCATTTGGCTGTGCATAATCATATTTTAGTAGCAGGTAACAGCTCAAGATCTCAGGAATATTAAGCCCAAAATGGAGGGAGAAATTCCCTATGGATATCTCAAACCACAGGGCTGGCAGAGATGGGCGGTTGGGAAATTATCCCTCTCTTCCTGCTCCCCCAGTGCCACCAGCATCTGGTGCCCTGCTCCTGGGACTTCAGCTTTCCATCTAGAGCAGCCGTCTCACGGGACTGAGAATTTAGCAGGCTCCTGCTCATTCCTGATTCTATTTGCTTTGGCCAAACATCAGAACAGGGGTGTTAGATGTGGTCCCTGTTTGAATGTGGCTCACATGGAAGACTGATTAGGGAATCTGAGCCATTTGTGGTCATGAATATTCAGGACAGAGAGTAAAAACAAACAGGGTTTGTGGGGCATGAAATTGAAGACAAACAAATATTCCAGCAGTATAACAGGACTGGCGCCCAAGGATGGTGGCCGTCGCTGCACCAAGGGGACTCCCATGGGTGCCCTAGTGGCGTGGAATCTGGGAGGTTAAGGGCGAGGTTGTGTCTTGTTTGCTTCTGTACTCCCAGGGCAAAGCACAGAGCTAGCATCAGTGAGCAATCAGTTGCTGGATAAAGAAAAGAAGGGACCAAAGGTTAGAAATCCCAAGCCCCTTTCCTTAGATGTTTTGTTTGCCATAAACAAGATTTTTAACACTTTTTAAAGTGCTATGGTAAGCAGAAACCTAAACATGGCCCCTACCCCCAAGAGGCCCATCCCCTGTTATTCAATCAAACAGGAATCTGAAAATATTTTGTAGATGGAATTAACTTTAATTCCCAAGTCAATGGCCTAATTAAGGCAACTATCTGGGTGGACCCAACCCAAACAAGTGAGTTCTTTAAAAGCTAAGAGCTTTCCCTGGCTGTAGCTGAAGGGAAGTAGAGAGATTCAAAGCACAAGAAGGATTTGACAGGCTGTTTTTCTCTTTGAAGATGGACTGGGTTATGTTTAACCACCTAAGAACAGCTTCAAGAGGCTAAGATACCCCCAGGCCCATACCCAGCAGGGAAAGGGGCATCCAGCTGTATACACAAGGAACCAAGTTCTGCCAACAATATGAATGATCTTAGAAGCTGATTCTTTCCTAGAGCCTTGAAATAAGAGCCCAGCCTACTTGTCACCTTAATTCTGACCCTAAGCAAAGAAAGAGCTCAATTAAGTCGACATCAACTTCTGATCTATACAATGGTGAATTAATAAAAAGATGCAATTTTAAGACCCTAAATTTGCAGTTAACTTGTTATACATCAATAGAAAACTAATACAAGTATGAACCTGCAGAATCTAGTAGTTTTTTTTCTGACCAGCCATAGAGCATGGTGGTTAGGAATGTGGATTATGACTTGGAGCTACATTGCCTATTTCAAATCTTAGCTCTGCCATTTTCCCAGGTGAAAGATCTGAGCAAGTTGTTTAATCTCCCTGGGCTTCAGTTTCTTCATGTGTAGAATGGGGGTGATAATAATAATGCCTTTGTCCTGGTGCCACAGAGAACCAAATAGTGTAAAATATGTAAAGTTCTGAGAGCAATGTGTGGCACATTGTACATATTTTATCAATCCTGTGATTAGTACTATTAAAAAAACAAAATAAAGGTTTCTAGAATCTCCCCCTAAGGCCCAGGACCTGGGAAAGCTGAGCCACAGACCCACATGACAACCATCAGCTGAAACGGCCCCCTTCTTCTGATTTTCTCATATGCATTCCTCTTGGCACCGTTATGCTTCCTGCTGGCCCCTGTAGGGATTTGAGTTTGCAATCTCTGACCCAGGATTGATTAGCTGGAGATTCAAGCAAAACCTCAATTCTGACCTTCACCTATGAAAACAAGCCAAGATCTTTATTCATTAGCTGAGCGGATACAGTCTTCTCTGAAGCCCTCCTTAATTTTTCTTTGGAAGGGTTTAGAAGCTGGCTGGAGTATGGCTTGAAGAGAAACATGCAAGGACTCTTGTGGGTCTTTGAACTGAAGATCCCAACGGACGGAGGAGAAGTGGCTCGGAAGGGCTCTTGAGCATCTAATCCATTTGCGGCTGTCTCTGCCTCCTGGCTTTATAAAATAAAGGACAACATGAAGCCTGTGAAAGATGCCATCCATCCTTCTGGTGGCCCCAAAATCCAAGCCCACTAGACTCTGTGAATTGTGAGTGCTGGCCACTCAAGAGCCCTCATGCCTCTCTCTTCTGTTGTCCTAAATGATCCCTTGGCTCTGGATCCTTGCCAAGAACTGGGAGCACAATGCCACTTCAAGCCCAAAGTCATCTCCCTGTCTCAGCTCCAATTAGCTCAGAGCTTTTGGGAAGCTGTGTATGAGAGCAGCAGGGCAAGCAAAGTGCTGTCCAGCTGGCGGGCAGATGGACAGGAAGAGGGCCAACTCTTGTTTTTAATCTAAAAAGAGCCCAGGGTAGGGAACTCAGGCAGCTCCCATCCGGTCTCTGAATGGTAATCTCCTGGGGCCATGAGAAAATGCTTCACTGCAGCAGTACCTGAGTTTTCCTCTTTAGACCCTTTGACCTCCCCAGGCCGTGCAAATGGACTATTGACAACAACTCTTCACTGTCTGTTGTTCAGTCCCCGTTTGAAGCAAAAGCAGAGGATTTGACCATTTGGCTACACACAGCTCTCTCTCTCTCTTTACCAAACTTGTTCCTAGAACTCAAGTCTGTGTGAGGTACAAGAATGTCTTGAAATATTAGAATCATCTAATATTCTATTATTGTATGATGTATCTAATCTTCCTTGCTTACCCCTCTTAGGATTTCACTCCANCGCCAGGGAGCCACATGGCAGCCCAGTCAGCTGCCCTTCTCATGGCCACCTGCCGGGGAACACTCATGGACAGGTTGCCACACAGTCATACAGGAGGAAGACAGCTCTTCTTGGACCAGAGAATTTGCTTCAGTCCCTGAGACCCTTGGTGATCCCCAGCACCTTGGGAATGGAGTGGGGGCCATAGGCACATACGAGGTAATGTGACCGGAAGAAAAGCTTCACTGAGACCAAGATGGCACTATCGACCCAGCTGTCAATCGTTAAATCAGGGACAGTAAACCAACTCACCCTACACTTCTGATCTGGTTGCCTCCTGCAGGCCCATCACGGAAGAGGATGCTCTGAAGCTTCCAACTTTATCCTTCATGGGAAGAAGTAGAATCAATGAAGTGGACCTTTAGCATAACAGACCGTCAGAGTTTGGAAAGAACTCAGAGTTCACAAAATAGAACCATCTCTTCCTTCTACCTGTCCATTTATCCATCCACCCTTCCACTGATTGGACAAACAGTTATTGTCTCCCACAAGTCAGGGATCATGCTAGGCACTGGGAGATTCAACACTATGCAAAACCAGACCCTGACCTTGTCCTCAGGAAGCTGACCTTCTGGTAAAAAGAATGTCACTAAACACCTAAGAGAAACTATTAGATGTGGTTCATTCAAGGTCATGCAGATGGTGATAGAGTTTGAGTTCTCAGAGGGAGTTTAGAGAAGACCTCCTCAGGAAAACGGAGTGAAACCAGCTTGTGAGAAGGGACAGGTAAGCCTAGATAGAAGCCATGCCACTGTCGTCCAGCCTCTCTCAGAAGACTGGGCCCAAGCTGAATCTGTGACAGGAGTAATGCTTTGCCAGCACAGAAGTCTGGGTGTGGCTAAGTCATCCACTTTCTAATTTATGTTGGTGGAAGCCTGCCCATTGGTTTGTTTCATTCAGCCATTCACCAGATCCTGTGAAGAAAGGAAATGGAGGATCCCTGAACCTTGGAAAAGTGTGAAGAACTCCTTCTTCAAGAGGTAAGTGGGGAAAAGGATGCCTCTCATTCAAAGTCACTTTGCGAGCAACAGCTAACAGTTTTTAAGGCTTTGCTTTATGCCAAGCACCAAGCGAAACCCTATTTGCAACATCTATAATCTTTGCAACAACTCTACGAGTTGGGTTTTATTGTTTATCCCATTTTATGGATGTATACACTGAGGCTTGGACAGGTTAAAGGACTTGCCCAAAGTGGCAGGTAGAGGTGGGATCTGATTGCCAGGCTCTACCTGTGATAGGAAACATGATGTCAAATTACTAAGTGACATCCATCTCATCCAGAGCTGGCTTCAAGGGTATCCAAGCACTGCAGTCACACAGTGCCACCCTGAGAGGTGCCCTGCCCCGAGCCATATGATGCTTGATAGTCACCATCTTGAGAGTGCTGATAATTACATGTGTGATTTGGGGTTGTGTGTGTGTGTAGTGTGTGTGTGTGTGTGTGTGTGTGTGTGTGTGAGTTGCTCAGTCGTGTCTGATTCTTTCCAGTCCCATGGATTGCAGCCCACCGTGCTCCTGTGTTCATGAAATTCTCCAGGCAAGAATACTGAAGTGAGTAGCCATTCCCCTCTCCAGGGGATCTTCCCAACCCAGGGGTCACAACTGAGTCTCCTGCACTGCAGGCAGATTCTTTACCATCTGAGCCACCCGAGAAGCCCTTGGGGTTTTATATGTCAGTTCTAATAGGACTGAGGGGCACCTGTGGTCCTGCCTCCTGCGGGGTCTCCACCTCTCTGTCTCCCTGGGACAAGTACTCTGCTGCCTGGCTGTTTACTCTGTGATACCCCAGACCTGCTTGGCCTCTCCATCCCCACCACTGCCCATGATTACAGCCACCCCACCACTTGGCTCCCTGACCCCACTCCCCCAAGTAATCCATGCTGCCTTTTTCCTGACAGAGGCTTAGAGGGGTACCTGGGAATGTAAGGAGATAGGATAAGTGGTCCCTGGAGAAAGAGAACCAGTCACAGCATTCTTGACATAAGAGAAGCCATTTCTGACCTAAGCCATTTTGTGAAATAACCCTGCAAGCAGTGCTCATCCTTGTCTCATAATTAATTATCTTAAGGGAATATTGAGTGCAGAAACATTGTCTGCAAGAGAAGTAACAATAGCAAAGATAATATATCCATTGTAAAGACTCCCAGTTCTGAGTCAAGGGTAAAGATCAGCCTGAAGTACTCAATGCTCAGATCACCTAGAACCCAAGGGATGATGTATTGACTTTTTCTGGCTCTCAGGACTTCAGTCATCTAAGACTTGGACTATGTCTACTGCCCAAGCCCCTTCATGAATATGCATGCACCCTCAGCTTGAAACTCCCCCAATTTTGTTGGGGAGACAACTACTTTGAGAAAGTTCTCCGGTATTCTCCTTATTTGCTGCAAGTAATGAATCTTTTTTCTTCTCCAGATCTTTGGCTTCATTGTGTCCTTTGGCTCAAAACACACCAAGAGGTGAGCTCAGCTTTCTGGTAACAGGAAAAGTCAAGACTGGGGAGCACTTGAGGGCAGCGCAAGATGCAGCACTGCCATGGCATGTCTGATACAGGCACCTTGGCAGGGCCCAGTCTTTTGCCCACCCACATTCACACTGGATGTGTCCTGGCATGTGATTGCCTATCCTCTGTAGGTTGAGAACTGACTTCTTTGTCCCTGGCTGGGGCATAGGGCATAGGTCTGGTGGCTGCTGGGAGAGGAAACCTGAGACAGAGGGAGGGGGTGTGGGAATGAATGCTTGCATGCGCTGAGTGGTATATCCCAGGTACCTGAAATGGTCTGCACTGGCCTCCCTGCCCAAAGGAGTGGGACATTAAATAGGAAATAGAAACATAGGGGGAAGATAGTTAGAGAGAGATACAAAGATAGAGATAGACTGTGGAAGGTGGTTCACTAGCACCTATTTCTTGAATTTTGAACAAGGGGCTCGGCATTTTCATGTCGCACCAGACCTCACAGATAATGTAGTGTGGACAGACTTTCAAGGTGACTGGGTGTTAAAAGGAGCCCCTGCCATTAAACCTCACTGCTCCAGTTCAGAACATTCCAGTTTGGAACACCTACATGCATTCCATCTGTCTTGCTTTTTTGAGTTTATTCCCTATTATTGCACTTAGTTTTACTGCTCATGTTCACGTGCTTGCCATGCTGAACCTGTCACACAGAATGTTGCATTCATCTCCATAATGGCCCTGTAACTACACCCATTTTTCTTATGAGAAGACTGAGGGTTGAGAAGCTAAAATATTAGTGCAGTGACCAGGAAGATCTTTCTGCTGACTCTTTGCAGACTGGCTTTGCCTGTAGTCCCCAACTTGATAAAATAGCCTTTTTTCTCATTTCCTTCTCACTTCGTGGAAGCTAAGATTAATGGATTTTCAAGCATCCTTCTTAATGTATTTCTGAGGTGCCCAGGATCAGTCCTGGACAAGCTTCCTGGAGATGAAAAGACTGGTGGTTGGTTCTGAGAAATGCTTTCCTGAAAGAGGAGATACTGGGAACATGCAAAATCAACTGTCTGAGGAATAGATGGC
Source organism: Neotragus pygmaeus (assembly GCA_006410875.1). Taxonomy (NCBI): domain Eukaryota; kingdom Metazoa; phylum Chordata; class Mammalia; order Artiodactyla; family Bovidae; genus Neotragus; species Neotragus pygmaeus. The sequence continues at coordinate 52,309 of SJYV01003135.1, read as the reverse complement.
TTGGGCGAGACATTTCAAATACTGCCTCCCCATGCTGCCAACAGGCAGTGACTTATGCCCAACTGCCCGGTTATTTACCAAGGGAAGCCTGTGGCAGGTCTGCACACTGGGGACTTTCTTCTGTAGGCCTTTCATTGCCAAAAGACACCCTGAGAATGCAGAGGTTACGAGCCCCATCACCCAGAGCCAACTTGCAGGAGGAGAGCTGAATAGAGCTCTCTTTAGGAGACCAGGCCAGGATTACAGTAATTGCAGGCCGGCTGCCGGCTCTTTGGCGACAGTGCCTGGTGGAGGTTGCCAGCTGGCCCTGCTAATTACCTGTCGCCCAGGATGGGGAGGAAAACTTGCAGAAGGACTGAAGAGGCCCAGACAGAAGGCACTGGAGCATGGCAGGCTGGCATATCTGGGATCCAGGCCGCCCTGCTGGCCCCACGGCAATGGCTCTGCTGCCGCAGAGAATGACTTGGCATGTTTCTGCCTTGTTCCTCCCGAACAGCTCCCTTTTGTGGGCTTGCCTGTCTCCCCTTCAGAGCAACAAACCTCTCTAGTCTTGAGTTTTCCCCAAGGCACTTCGGGAATTGTTAAGGATGCATTCTTGGGCAGCAGAGCAGAGAGAAGGGGGGAAAGAGGCTGTTGCTAGACTAGTGATGGCCAACAGAAATTTAACGCAAGCCACAAATGTAACTCAAAATTTTCTAGTAGTGACAGTAAAAAAAAAAAAAAAAAAAGTAAAAAGAAACAGGTGAAATTAATTTATCGTTAAACCCAGTGTATCTAAAATGTTATTTCAGCATGTTCATTTCAGTNTAACACAAAACAAAAATGTAACACAAAATTTTCTAGTAGTGAGAAAAAAAAAAAAAAAAAAAAAAAAAGTAAAAAGAAACAGGTGAAATTTAAATTAGTGATATATTATATTTAACATAATATATCCCATATATTATCATTTAAACATGAACTGGTCTTTTTTAAAGTATTGAATTATTTTGCATTCTCTCCTTTGTACCTAAATTCCAGTGTGTACACTACATTTCCAGCTCATCCCAATCAGGATGAAGTGCCAATAGCCGCATGGGGCTGGTGGCCACCATAGTGGCCAGCACAGCTCCAAATAAGTGACAGAAAATATAATGCAAATACACTATTGGCTGGCCTTGATCATACTTGGGTTTTATACTCTAACTTCCAATCCTTCTTTTCTCCTGGCTTTGGCATTCACTCTCCAAACCTTAGTTCCATGTAACTTCACATGTGGGCTGAAGACCAGCAGCACTGACATCACCCAGGAGCTTGTTAGAAACACAGAACCTCCGGCTGAAGCCCTGACCCACTGGATCAGAATCTGCACTTCAGCAATTTTCCCAAGTGATTTGCATGCAGAGTGAAGCCTGTGAAGTGCTGCCCTTGGCTCCCCTCCTTGTCCTGCCCCTCTGGATGGCATGTGACTTTTACTTTAATCTTGGGCTTCCTTGTTGCCTGGATTCCCTTGTCAAACTCCTGAGCCTTTGGTTGCTGCCCAGTGTAGATGACACCTGCATTCTCTGCTACTGTCCCCAACTGGCAGTAAGCCAAGAGAGTGGAAATTTAACAGCAAAAAATGAAACGAAAATTGATCACCATTTGTTGAGCACTTACTGCGAGCCAGGCTCTGTGCTTAGCGCATCTCTTGCATAATTTCACTGAATCCTCTTCCACTTTAGGAGTCTGATGCATTATTATCCTAATCTTACAGACGAAGTTCTGAGATGACTGTCCATACACAGCTCATTTCTGGTAGAGTGAAAATTAAACCCTGGGTCTACCTGACTGGAAAGGCCACACTTTATGGCTCTGTTCAAAGTCAGCTTGCTTTAATGTGTGTGTGGTGGTAGCGAGTACTTTCTCCCTGAGACAAGATTATTAGGATGCAGATAGTTTATATGAGAAGGACGGAAACACTGTAGCCAAGCAGGAAACATGAGAGGGAAGGGTGAGCAGTCAATAAAGGGTGCATTTTCAAGCCAGCCACCCGTGTGGGAGTCTAGAGCTGAGTCCCACTGAAGAAACTTGAAGAGCTAGTAGGTGAGGGAGTTGGGATTTTACATACCAAGTCCCATCAGGAGTTAGCTGGGGCATGTTCACAGAAGGTTCCAACAGCAAGAGAAAGTTCCAAGGCAAAGAAATAAAGGTGCTGGCAGCTGGAAGTCAGCAGGTGAGAGAGGGGGTCTAGTCTAGGTGAGGCTTGGCAGTGTCTGCCATGATAGACTAGACCCATGGATCCTTCAGCATTACCAACCCAAGAGGGAATGAAATACCTCTTATCAGACACTGACCCGCCGTTTTCCAATGGCTCCCAGTAAATGAAGGGCCCCCAATTCCTCTTTGCTGGTTTTTGATGACTGGTTGGGAGGCACAGCAGTGAAATCGGGCTCTGTGAGAATTGTGGGATCCTGTCCATCTCCTATCCTGCGTTTTCCAGGTGGATAGGCTTGGCTGGGCAGACACATACTCCAGCTCAAGCACCCCAGCTTCAACCAGTTTCTTGGTATCTCTGATTTGGAGTAGATATTACTTTAGAAGAAAATACAAGGGGAAAAAAATGGAAGCAGTGACAGATTTTACTTTCTTGGACACCAAAATCACTGCAGACAGTGACTGTGGCCATTAAATCAAAAGACGCTTGCTCCTTGGAAGGAAAGCTATGCTAAACATAGACAGCATATTAAAAAGCAGAGACATCACTTTGCTAACAAAGGTCTGTATAGTCAAAGCTATGATGCTTCCAGTAGTCATGTACGGATGTGAGAATCGGACCATAAAGAAGGCCAAGCACCACAGAATTGGTGCCTTCAAACTGTGGTGCTGGAGAGTCACTTGGACTGCAAGGAGATCAAACCAGTCAATACTAAAGGAAATCAACCCTGAATATTCATTGGAAGGACTGAAGCTCCAATACTTTGGCTACTTGACACGAAGAGCTGACTCATTGGAAAAGACAAAAGAANGTGCTGGAGAGTCACTTGGACTGCAAGGAGATCAAACCAGTCAATACTAAAGGAAATCAACCCTGAATATTCATTGGAAGGACTGAAGCTCCAATACTTTGGCTACTTGACACGAAGAGCTGACTCATTGGAAAAGACAAAAGAAGAAGGGGGCTGCAGAGGATGGACTGGTTAGGTTATAACATCACTGACTCAATGGACATGAATTTGAGCAAACTTTGGGAGATAGTGGAGGACAGAGGAGCCTGGCATGCTGTAGTCCATGGGGTCAGATTGCAAAGAGTCAGACATGACTTAGTGACTAAACAGCAACAAATCCACCCCAGGAGAAGTAGGGAGGGAAAAGTTTCTATCATTTATCTATGTATCTACCAATCTTTCTATATATCTAAGCATTTACAGATTCTCTCTCTCTCTCTCTCTCTCTCTCTCTCTCTATNGCATGTGCGATGTGTCTGAGGTGACCAAAGGTTAAAAGCTGCCTGGAACAGACCGTTCCCTAACCATTCTAGGGGGAGCCTGGCCCTGCCAACACCTCAATTTCAGACTTCCGGCCTTCAGAGCTGTGAGACAACACTTTTCTGTTGCTTTCAGCCTCTCGATTCATAGTTACTTTGTTACACAGATCTAGCAACTATTACAGAAACAGTCAGGTGCAGCTCTCTGTCAAAGTCTGATGGGAGGCCGTAGATCAATAACCCAGCCTTCTTGTTGCTCTTAGTTTGGGAAACTTGGAGATGTGGGTTTTACACAATTTCTGAGTTTCACCGGTGGAATTAAACTCTAGTCACCTAGAAAGCAAACAGCTTGATAACTCACTCCTTCCCACCCCACTTCTCCACTTCCTACTCATGTTTCCAGGATCTACTAGATAAACAACCCTGCACAGAGATCATACCCCAGATCTACTTCTAGGAGAACATAGCCTGAGGGAGAAGTTGCCCAGGGAAGTGAATATCTGGCATCCCAGCCACACACCCTCTGGTTAGATAAGCTGGCAGCCTCTTGAGGAGAATATCCTCTACCAGGTTTGGTTCTAGAATATTTCTGCACAACTTTTCATGGGATGCAGTTGTGCATGAATGGCTCATTCTTCTAAGGGGGTTGAAGAAAAGAAAAAAAAAGCCACCTTCTTATTTTACCCTTCACTAGTAGCTCAGATGGTAAAAGAGTCTGCCTGCAATGCAGGAAACTCAGGTTCAATCCCTGAGTTGGAGAGATTCCCTGAAGAAGGAAATGGCAAGCCATTCCAATATTCTCACCTGGAGAATTCTATGGACAGAGGAGCCTGGCAGGTTAAAGTCCATGGGGTTGCAAAGAGTCAGACACAACTGGGCGAATATCACTTCACTTCACTTCCCTTCTCACTGTCCACAAGCAAGGGATTACCCAAAGGCTGGGGAAGGGAAGACTTGCTAATTACTGCCTTGATAGTTACTCAATACTTGAAAACAGCAAAGCAGCCATCTTTGTAATGTGCAAGCTTTCTGAAGCCAGGTCACACTGGGCTTGTCATAAGTTAGAGAAGACAGAAGGATAGGTAAGTTATAGGCTATTTACTATTTAATTACTAGTGGGGTAAGATTGGAGAGATAGAGTTGGAAGAATAATATCATCAAGATCTCAGGGAGTAAAATTTCTCTAGTATACACATACACACACACAAGATACAACTAGATTAGTTAAAACATGCCTACAAATTTTGACACTCTTTCCTTGAAAGCTAGAACCTAATTCACCTCCCCTTCATTATGGGGCTAGACATAATGACTCAGTTGTAACAACTAGCTATGGTGAGTTTGATGATGTATGACTCTCAAGACTAGGTTTTAAAAGGTATTACGGTTTCCTTGTTTCTTTCTAGGGACACTCATTCTGGGGGAAGCCAGCTGCTCTGTTGTGAGGTCACATGAAGCAGTCAGAGGAGAGGCCCACATCTTGAGGGACTGAGGCCTTCAATCATCAGCCACGGGCTCTCCCAGCCCTAGCTGAACAGCTGGGTGGCGACAGCCCCTGAGATCATCGAAGCTATGAGACCCCGAACCAGGATCCAGCTAAGTCACTCCCAATTCTCAACCCACAAAAATCATGAGACAGTCAATGCTTGTTGTTTTATACAACATTGTTGTTTATACAATAATGAATACAACTACATGCTATTTGATGGTTAGCTGGGATGGGGAGATAGAACAGGAAAGATTCATCATCAAGACCTTGAGGGAGTGAAACAGCTCTAGTACATGATTCACAACAGAGATCAACATCTCCTGTGTAGACTGCTTCCCAGATCAAGGCACCCCACTGAGACAGTTTACAATTCAGAGAATTCTCATGGAACCAGGATGTTTGGGCTGAACAGAACTTCGGAGCTAAAATCCTCATGTACAAAAATAGATAAGGAAACCCAGGTCTAGAGAGAATAGGTCATTTCCCCAAAGTTATTTTATCTATTTTGGAGGATTCCTGGTGTGACTTGGAGGCAACAGGCAAATTGTGGGAAGTTATAGATGCCAGGAATCTCCACCTTGTTCAGGTATTACTTTTTCCTGCAACAGCATTGGGGATTCACAAATATATTTATGAGTTTTAGGAGACAAAGCTGCCTATGTAATTCTAATATAGGATCAGCATGTAAAACTGATTTGTTTTTTGTTGAATGAAATACGTTGGCCTCTTTTCTTCAACAAACCGTGAATCCATAAACACAGATAGAGAGCAGGTGTTGACTCATATTCAGCTATTTCTTGCAAACAATTGGTTTGCCATCTGACAATACCAGCCTTTAAAAGAAGGTTACCAAATGCAAAGACTGAAGAAAAAACTCTAAACTGGAGATGCCTCACAGAGGCTGCCCATCTACTGAGCAGTTTCTTTAGCTCTCAAAGATTCCTTTTCAGAAACATTGAGAATTTTACTGCGTGGAGCCCTAATAATTTCAACCTGGTAGAGCCCCACGCTTAAATTATTTTTGAGTCTGCAAACAGCTTTAGAACCAATCAGATACCCAGAAATACTTTAGGAAAAAGCCTTTTTAAAGAGCTCACTCTCTTTTCTCTACCCATTAACATCTTTTTACAAATAGTCTTGGAGTTAAAAAAATTTTTTTATTTACTAATTTTTATTGGAGTATGGTGGTAAGGAATCTGCCTGTCAATGCAGGAGATGCAGGAGACTCGGGTTCCATCCCTGGGTTGGAACAATCCCCTGGAGGAGGAAATGGCAACCACTCCAGTATTCTTGCCTGGAAAATCCATGGGTGCTGATGGGCTACAGTCCATGGGGTTGCAAAGAATTAGTCCTGGAGTTTTATGTCCTTGACTTTCGTACTTCTGTATGACCCAGTCACTGTCTTCTTCTTCCACCAACTACAGACCACACTCCCCTTTGAGCACTCCACCTACAGCCATGTTGAATTTTTGGGGGGTTCTGAAAACAAGATAGGTTCTTTCCTACCCCAGGGTCTTTTTTCTTTTTTTTAATGTGGAATGTTTTAATCTCCTGGTTCTTAAAATGCAGTCCACTAATCAATGTCTCAATGTTCAAGTCTCAGCTCAAATGTCCCCTCCACACAGAAGCTTTCCCTGCTGCTGTGAACACCCCTCCCCTTCCTATCTGTGATGGTCAGTTTTATGTGTTGACTTGGGTAGGCTATATTCTCCCATTTATCTAATAAAACACTAATACAGGTGTTGATGGGAAGATATTTGGTAGATTAGAGTCTATGATCAGTTTACTTTAAGTAAGAAAGGTTATCTTCTATAATTTGCAGAGGGTGGGGGTGCTGATTCAATCAGATGAAGGTCTTCAGAGCAGAGGTGAGTTTACTCTGAAGAACAAGAAGAAATTCTGCCTATGGACAGTAGCTTCATCTTGTGCCCAAGACCAAGCCTGCCCTTCCTGATAGCAGGCCCTGTGGATTTTGGAATTGCTTATCCATCACTCATAATTTATTAAGCCAATTCCTTGCAAAAATCTTTAAAAATAGGTAGCCTGTTGGTTCTCTTCCTCTGGCAGAACCCTGAATGATACACTATCCCAGTTACTTTATTTTCTTAAGACTAGTGTTGCCTGACTTAAGAAATAAAAGTACAGAATGCAATTTTGGAAAATACATCTACTAGAAAAAGTGGTTTTTATCCAAAATTTATGTTAACTGGACATATTATATTTGACCTGGAAGTCCTACTTGTTGTGATTTGAATTTACCTTATTTATAGATTTGCTCACTTACTTATGGTCCATCTCCTCATCTGGTCTGGAAGCTCCACAAAGGCAGAAACCTGATAGGTAGTTTGTGGCTTCATCCCCAGTCCCCTGAAACAGAGCCTAGCATAGAGTAGATATCTAATAAATATTTATAGAGTGAATAAATAAATAAATGAATTTATATTGTCTGAATATTCATGCATTCTTCTTCCAACACCCCCAAATCATCCTTCACACACAGAAATCAGGTTTATGTTCATGAGCAGTTGAACGGATGGTCCAAGTGAGGAGAGTATAGGGTCTTCTCATCCATGGTTCCATTTTCCACATCGCTTAATGTGTTAGTGAGTGTTATGTGAATGACTGTTAGGGTGATTATTTGACTATTTAAGAGCTCTTAGTTCTGATTATTTAGGGAAAATGAGCAGAAAATGGGGAAACCAAAGTGCTGATAGCAGTGATAAGAGGCTTGTCTCATAAACTTAGTTTAATCAGGATGATGACGGAAACCACAAGGCATGCCAAATACGGCAAATCTTCAGGCCTGAACGGAAGCTTAGAGAACTTGGTTGCTCAGTTGTGCAATTATGAAAGGGGGGAAAAAATAAAGAGCAATAATCAGAACATGTGTGAAATCCCAGACCTCTGTCATGGAGGATTGGCTGAAAGTTGAATGAGGAATTTTTTTTAAAAGCATCTGGAGCCAGAAACACTTTTAACAAGTGTATCTACTGTTTGGTTTGGGGCACTGGCCTTTTGTTCTGCCTGAAATTTAAGTTTCAGCTCAAGTACCACCTCTTCCCTGAAGCCTTTCCACATGTCTCTCAGTCCCACCCTTAAGGACATTTCTCTCTCTCTCTCTCTCTCTCTCTCTCTCTCTCTTTCTTTCCTGCAATTCCAAGAGTGTGAGGTTTGCACCCACTAGAAGCACACATTTGCACTTACACTTATAGTTTAGTCACCTGCTTACAACTGCTTCTCCTCCTCTAGGTCATAAATTGCTTGAAAGCAAGAAAGATTTTATATACTCTACCACACACACCCCAGGATCCCAATCAGAGCCGGATGCATAACGGGTTCAGTTCTATTGGGGAAATTAATGTGGACTTCAAGTTAAAGGGCCTGGGATCAAATCCAAGCTCCACCCTTTGCAACCTGTGTGCCTTTTGACAAGCCACTGCATTCCTTTCTGAGGCGCAGTCTCCTCATCTGTTCAATGGGGACATGAATACAGATTGAGCGATCTTAATGATACAGGTCTTAGCAGAAAACAGTGACCAGAGATGTTGCTTGGTTGAGTGTCCATGTTAGCCTGAAATGTTCTCAGGAGTTGGAAGAGAATACAACAAAATACAAAAGCTTAAGTTTATATTTAGGTAAGGATGTCTCTGGATTCTGGTGGAAAATATCTATCAACCCAACTCCAAACCCTACCAAGTGGGGTTGAAATGATCTCTTCTGAAAGAATTCCAGTTCCCCTTCACCAGCTACATGGCCTGAAATCTCCACCATTATGGTCCCTTCTTTGGGCCAAAGCATACCGGCTCTTGACGCCAGGCTGATATCAATGGCCCTCTAGACAGGATAGATAGGTGAAGTTGGGGAGAAGAAAAAGGAATGCATTGGGGGCCTGAAATTAAAGATTTCTGCCCCAACTCTGCAATATATTGCCTATGTAATCTCCTACCCCTTCTGGAATTCAGCCTCTTTTGGTTTGCTTTCTCATTTATGAGTCATGCATGATCCCTCACACACACACACACACACACACACACACACACGGAATTGCTAAAGTATGGTTTCTCAACCTCAGCATTACTGAAGTCCTGGTCCTATAAGTCTTCACTGTGGGGAGCTGTCCTATGCATTGCAGAATGTTTAGTGGCATCTCTGGCCCCTACCTTCTCAATCCCAGGAGCTTGCTCTACAAGCTGTGATAACCAAAAATATCGCTGTATATCCACCAGGGGAGAAAATCATCTCGAGCTGAGAATCATGCAGTAATGACCAAATTCAATAATTTCTATGCGAACTCATAAATTTGAGAGCCCAGTAGAAGTGTTAGTTATAATTATTTTTCCCTGATTCTAGAGAAAATTAAATTGCCCTCTTCTGCAATCCCTTAGCACTTAAAAATAATAACAGCTAAGAATAATTGAATACTTGTTATACCGTGGGCACTGCTATTGTCTCATTCTGAATATGAGAAGATTCAAGCTCTCAGTGCATACACAGCTTGTCCAAGATTATAGGAGTGCACAGTGGAGGCAAGAGACTGGAACCCATGAAAAACCCATGTTTCAACCCGTATCAGTTATTTGTAGCTGTGTAACAAATGATCACAACTTAGCCACTTAAAATGGCATACATCTGTCATTGCGCACATTCTGCCATTAGGAGTCTGGAAATGCCTCAGTGGAGTTCTCTGGAAGATTGCAATCAAGGTTTTGGCCACAACTAGTGTCTTAACTAAATGCTTGCCTGGGAAAAGATCCACTTTCAAACTCACATGGCTGATGATGGGACCCAGTTCCGGGAAAGCTTTCAGACAGAGACCTCAGTTCCCTGCTTGCTGCCAGCTGGAGGCTACCCTCAGTTACCTGCCATGTGGGCCTCACTATAGCATCGTCCACAACATGAGATATGCTTTGTCAAAGCCAGCAAAGAAGAGGACCTGTTAGCAAGATGGACATTGTGACCTTACATGATATAAGCATGGAGAGTGCATTATCACCTTTGTTCTATTCTATTGGTTAGAGGGAAGCTGCTAGGCACACCCATACCCCAAGGGTAGGGATTACATAGGTACACAAACCCTAGAAGGCAAGGATCACCAATGCCATCAGCTATGAGCCCAAGGGCTGTTTTGAGGGGTAGCAGTTTTGTTTTCTTTTGCTTTGAAGGTTGTCTTAGTCTGCTCGGGCTGCCATAACAGAATGTCAGACACTTGGTGTCTTACAGAAGAGACATACATTTGTCAGTCCTGGCGGCTGGGAATTCTAAGATCAAGGCACCAGGTGATGCAATTCTGGTGACAGCCCTTTCCCTGGATTGTGGACGGTTGCCTTCTCACTATGTCCTCATGGAGCAGAAAGAGAGAGAGACATGGAGAAAGAACTATCTAGTGTCTCTTTTTTTATAAGAATAATAACCCTCTCGGGCACTCCACCCTCCTGACCTCACCTAAACGAAATTATCTACCACAGGCTGTCTCCAAGTACTGTCAAATTAGGGGTGAGGGCTTCAACATGTCAATTTGCACAGCACAAACTCACTCCACGGCATAGATGAAGCAGTGTATTTTGAGAAAGAAGATGACTGATGTTTCTTTCTTTTTTTTTTAATATTGGTTTTGCCATGATGTTTCTTAGATGCATGATGATTCTTCTGGANTCAACATGTCAATTTGGACAGCACAAACTCACTCCACGGCATAGATGAAGCAGTGTATTTTGAGAAAGAAGATGACTGATGTTTCTTTCTTTTTTTTTTAATATTGGTTTTGCCATGATGTTTCTTAGATGCATGATGATTCTTCTGGAGTGGAGATATGCACTGCTGATGACTACTTTGATGACACAATTACAGACTGGAGCAGTTGCAACAGAGATGGCATGGCCCACAAAGCTGAAACTATTTACTGTGGTCCTTTACAGAACAAAGTTTGCTGACCACTGGTACAGAGTAGAAAATAATTAGAAACTGAAAAAAAAAAATGACAGGCTTGGGTGGATTACAGAAGGAGTACCATATGAGGGTGGTTAATGTTTCAGAGGTTTTTGTGGGAGGGGTAAAGAGGAAAGGAAGAAGGGGTGAGGAGTGAAAGAAGGAAAGGTGATAGACTTTCAAAAATAAACTTGATCTCCCTGGCATGCTGTCACAGAAGACTGAGGCTGGGGTAATTAAGCAGTGAAATTACAAGNAGGTTTTTGTGGGAGGGGTGAAGAGGAAAGGAAGAAGGGGTGAGGAGTGAAAGAAGGAAAGGTGATAGACTTTCAAAAATAAACTTGATCTCCCTGGCATGCTGTCACAGAAGACTGAGGCTGGGGTAATTAAGCAGTGAAATTACAAGGAAGGAAAATAGTCCACCAGAAGAAACTAAGGCAAGAAATCCAAAGTGGGTCCAAGAGAGACAGAAATCACACTGAGAGTCGTGCATCAGGTGCCTTAATTTGCAGAAACCATGTTGCTTCCTCGTCATCCTCTGTCTGAAAAGAAGCCTGCTGTGCACAAAAGTCACACAGCATTTGCTAAGTTCACGCACCAACATCAGGCTCCCAACAAGCCTTTTCTCCTTTGCTTTTACCTCAGTAGAAATGAGTACATGCCAAGGGTGAGGTTTGTGTGTGGGTTTGGGACTTGCACAAAAACACAGCTAGATGAGCCTTGTTTATATTATGATCACTTCTTCCATCCCTGTGCATACATCACATCAGGTGATGGTGCCTGTCGCAGGTCCCTAGTTACTGGCTCTACGTGCTCTTTGGCCTAAACAAAACAGCAGGACAAATAGAAGCAAAGACCCACTCAGGGTCCGGGACATGAATAGAAACTGATGTCCCCTTTAAAAACAGCTCACTTTGTAAATAGGAAGAAATAAACCATTCAAAAGGTGCTTGGAAACCATGGACTGGAGTCTGGCTATTGGAGTGGAACCTGTTTGGGGTTTGGGATTTGGGGTTTGGGTGGGGATGTCAACTCAAATGTTGCAGTGACTCCCTAAACACACACAGACTGTTCTGATATCAGATTTGAATATGCTGCACCTTACCCCGCTGTCAGCTGTGTCTCGTCCCCACACCACCAAGCCAAGAACCCTGGACAGTTTGCTCTCTGTCCTGACAGACTTTTTGGAGTTAGCTGGCAATGGATTCTACTTCAGGAAGTCAGACCAAATAAAAATCATTCCAATTAAAAAGCGCCACTGGGCAAGTAGAACAGCAAGTGCCCACTACACACAAAACAGACCAACCACCAAGTTCAGCCTTCCCTATGTGTTGTTGATGGCAGAGTTACTGCCTTGGAGTCTAGAGTGATTCAACGGTGTAAAAGTTGTCTGGTAAATTCTGCTGAGAGGATTTTACCCACATATCACAAGACATTTTGCTGGACTTATCATTCACAACAGCCCAGAGCAGTAAAGGAGTCTAAAAGAGATTCCAAATACTACGGAACCCAGTTATCTGTGGTTTATTAATACTGAGACTCATGTGATCACCAGATATATTTTGAGAACCACCCCCCACTCAAGCCCTCTGGACGTTCTCGGGTAAGAGCTTCAATTTTGGGGCTTCTGGTGGTGGATGTGTCATCTTATTTAGGGAGCTGGGTTCTAAATTTTCACAAAGATGAAAAGGCTGTACAATTAAAATGGCTGTTGGAAAATCCCTCCTAATGCCCACAAATGCTGCGAGATGTGAGTAGGAAGTCACACTGTCATAGCCCGCTGGGCGGGGTGGATGGACGGAACAGCTGCACTGTGGAAATTGTTCCTCCCTTCTTCATTCTTTGTGAAGAGGGTGTGGAGGTGAATTCACTTTAGTCAGATATGTAGGTTATGTAACTTCAGCTCCCCTGGAAAAGTTAGCACACCCTACAAACACCAGGCAGTGGTTGTTGTTTAGTTACTAAATCACGTCCGATTCTTCATGATCCCATGGACTGTAGTCAACCAGGCTCCTCTGTCCATGGGATTCTCCAGGCAACAATATTGGAGTGGGTTGCCATTTCCTTCTCCAGGGGATCTTTCTAACCCAGGGATTTAACCCATGTCTCCTGTATTGGCAGGCGGGTTCTTTACCATTGAGCCATGCAGAAAATGCCAGGCACTAGTGGGCTTTGTGGAGAAAAAGTTCTGGACCACCAGTTTTTCACTGCTTGATAACAGAGACCCTGCCTTATCTCATCCACTATAAACAGGACCAGTGTCTTGTACCACTTTTCCTTCCTTTTTTCTCTCCTAAACAGACTGATTCAAGCTTTTCAAGATTGGTTAAGCCTTTTCTCTCTCTCTTTGCCTCTTTCTGTTTAGCTTTTCTGAAGCCAAATGCATATGCTCAATGTTTTCTATAGGGACAATGCCCTGAAATTTTAGACATCGCCAAAGAACTCCTGCAGCACTGATGGAGGCATCTGAGTATGGGATTAACAGTTTCCCCAGGCAGCAGGCAATTTCTAGAAGTTAGAAGGTTACAGGTGGCTAAATGGACTTGATTGTTCAGATTCTTATAGCTAAAATTGCCAGAAACAAGCTCCAAGCTTAAACTAAAAAGGGAATTTTTTTTGACACGAGCAAATGAAACACTGCATGCAGTATTGACCTTGGGATTCTAGTGGTACAAGTAAGAAGGATCTCTCTCTTTCCAAAATTCAGCTTCTCTTTTCCTTTATGAGTAGGGCTCATTCTCTTCCATGACCAAAGGGCTTCATTCATGTTTGGGGGTTGGACGAGCTGCATGTTTCACTCATATCCTCACATCTAAGCATCTTCAGAGGAAAAAGAGTTCTCTCTTCTGAGACCAAGAGGAGGACTCAGATAGGCTGTGCCAGGTCACATGACTCCTTAGCCCAGTGACTAGGGCTGGAGGGAGGGGACACTGTGGATTGGCCAGACCTCAATCCCATGCCTGCCCCTGAGGCCAAAAGAGAGGACTATAAGGAGACTGTCAGGCTGACAAGTATTATATGGAACTCTAGGAAGACAAACAATTTCCCAAAGAAGATGACGGGAGAGCGCAGGTACAAATATGAAGGAGGAAAGACTTCTGAGTGGGAAAAACAATGATGTTCACCTTGGGGTCCTAAGAAAAATACATGGAAGACAGACTGTCTTAACTCCTACTATCCTAGACTCAGCTCAACATTTAATGAACCCGTGGATTCAAATGGTTTTACCAGCATTATTTATGGTACAACCTTGCAACTCATCTGTGCCATTTTAGCCCCTGGCCTCAAATAGTCATTAGTGAACAGAAATCCACAACTTGGACAAAGCAGGAAAGCTGATTCTCCAATTCCATTATCTACTCACTTTGTAAGCCAAGGTTTTGCAAGTTTTCTAATGACAGTGGTTTACCCTAAAAAGAGTCAAAGGCACCCAGTGCCATAATTGTTGCCATTCTTGTAGCTCTTTCTTTTGGCAGCTCCTTGCACTGCCTGCATTATCCATCATTCACCACAGTCTGCTTTCTATCTGGCACTGAGTCATCAGCCAAAGGTCATGCTAGTCTTTCTTCTCTTTCTTCCTCCCTCCCAGGAAGCATGGCCCCTGGACTAGCAGCCTCTGCATCACCTAGGAATGTATTTTGAAATTTAAATTCTTGGACTCTATCCCAGACCTACTGAATCCAAAAGAGAAAGAGTGGGGGCCACAGCAACCTGTATTTCACCATGCTCTCCAGGTGATTCTGATGTTCAAGGCTGCTAAATTCTACAACCTGTAGACAATATAATACTCTGTTGTCATACTGACCTCATAACTCTCCAACATATGCTTCTTTTTGATTCCTGCCTCAAACTCCCCACTGTTTACATAATAAACTATACACCCAGTTTAGTCATCCAAGGACCTGAGGAATGTCATTTCCCAAACTTACTGTATGAATACATGAATAACATGTATTTCTTGTTACAAATCTCATTTATTTATTGAGCACTTACCATGAACCAGTTCTAGGCACCTTAGATGTGGATCCTCCAGCCTCAGTTGAGCCTTTGGGTGATTGCAGCCCTGGGTGATATGATATGGAAAACTTTGAGAGATGCTGAATCAGAACCTCCAAACCAAGCCACTCCACAGAAACATCACAAAGAAGGAGTGATTATTATTGTTTGAAGCCACTGTACTTTGGAGTGACTTGTTATGCAGCAATACATAACTAATATATTAGAGTGTAAGCCTTCGTCTCCCTCACAAATACAGTATACATGGAACTTACTGGTAAGGGTATTTGGTAGGAGACGGTGGCTTTATAAGTATGGAATGACAAACCAGAGGTTTAGAAGCTCAGCCAAGGTATGTTGCCATCAATGTTAAAGAGTTTGTAAGAACCAGTGAGAGAAATCAACCACCACCATTTGAATTTAACAGGCCTTTGTCACTGCCCTCCTCTGTGTATGGCATTGTGCCACATATTAAGGTTAACATGACAAAGCTCCGCAAACTGATATCTTAAAATAACAGAAATGTATGCTGTCATAGCTCTAGAGGCTAGACACCTGAAGTCAAGGTGTTGGCAGGACCGTGCTAGGAGAGGGTCTGCCCCATGCTTCTCTCCTAGATTCTGGCATTGCCAGGGATCCTTAACCTGACTCGGGTTGCACGCACATCATTCAGCCTCTGCCTCTGCTGGAAGGCAGCCTTCTCCCTGGGTCTTCACGTCACCTCCCTTCTGTGCAAGTCTGTCTCTGTGTCTACTCCTCTTCCTACAAGGACACCAGTTACGCTGGATTACGGTCTGCCCTGAAAACCTCATCTTAACTTGTTACATCTGAGAAGACCCCATTTCCAAATAAGGTCAAAGTCATAGTACTGAGAATTCGGACTTCAACAGCTTTTAGTGGGGGCAAGATTCCACCCTGAACGCTTAGAAACAGCTGAGATGAATCAGATTCATTTCCCACCATGATGACTAGAGGTCCATTCATACCTAACAATCACCCACATGGCAAGGGCAAACATCATCTGGGACTACTTCATGGGCTAAAAGGCAATGTCACCGGCCTTCAAAGGATGAGTAGCATTCCAGGCACATGAACCACGGTGAACAAAAGAAAGAAGTCCAGAAAGCAAAGCAATATTCCTCCACATTGGGGAACGTGGAGTCGCCCTGTGCTTGACCAGGAGCAAAGACTTGTAGCGAGGTGGCTTCCCTGGTGGCTCAGTTGGTAGAAATACACCTGCAACGCAGGAGACCTGGGTTCTATCCCTGAGTTCAGAAGATCCCCTGGAGAAGAGGATGGCAAGCCACTCCAGTATGCTTGCCTGAGAATCCCCATGGACAAACAAGCTTGGCAGACTGCAGTTCATGGGGTCACAAAGGATCGGACAAGACCGAGCGACTAAGGACAGCACAGGGAGGTAGTGCGGGCTTCCCAGGTGGCACTAGTGGCAAAGAACCCACTGCCAGTGCAGGAGACATAAGAGATGTGGGTCCAGTCCCTGGGTCAGGAAGATCCCCTGGCAAAGGGCATGGCAACCCACACTAGTATTTTTGCCTGGAAAATCCCATGGACAGAGGAGCCTGGCAGTTCATAGAGTCGCAAAGAGTTGGACACGACTAAAGCAACTTAGCATGCACACACGGAGGTAGTGATTGCTAATCTAAGGAATGTGCATGAGATTCATGGAAAAGACACCACCAATGCCCTGCCCATAACCCCTCAGATCTCTTTACCATCTCTGTGCCTGAGGTCAGGTGAAAGTAGGCCTTACGGGACCTGTGGGCAACTCACAGTGAGGCACCCCCTGCTGCCCAAGGGCAAGTCTCTGGGGGAGGTTGCAGGTGAGAGCCTTCAGCAGCAGCTGAGAAATGGGAGTGAAAAACAACGCAGTGGCATATGGGTGAATACCCCAGCCTTTGCTATACTAGGGAGAATCCAGGTGCTGAGGTCCTGGCAGCAGGTGGAACTAAAGCTATGGAGACTTGAAGCCAAGTCTGGGCTGAAGATATGGGTTTGGGATTCATCCAAATATGGGGATATTAACACCCAGGAGTGAGAGAGATCAGACAGACAGAGCAGGAATTGTTCAAAGATGGGCAGAAGACAGAAATTTAGAGAAATCAAAGTTAAGGAGATCAGTGTGCATGTATTTACTTAATTGGGCAGCTCCAGTCACTAGATAATCGTCACCCAGAGTGAAAGCTAGTACCTCGGGGAGTTTTCAATAAAACTGGCAAGTCTTCAACATTGTTTAGGGACTGAATAAAAAGAGTCATACCTGTTCTATACAACTGAGGTTCATTTTCATAGGGGACCTTTGAGAGACACAAGGTCTTTGCTCAAAAAATGTGACCCATATTTGTGCAGAGCTCGGGCTCTTGGATTTGGATTTTGACTTAACCACTTATTTACCTGAAACACTCTGAACAAATTATCATTTGCTTTTTTTGAGTCTCAATTTCCTCATGTATTAAATGGCAAGAATAAGAGTACCCACCTAAAAGAGCTGTTAAGAATATGCAAGGAGATAGTACATGTAAAGAGGTACTATGTATGGTCAACGAGGGGTGGGGTGTGGGTGGTATTTGTGATCAGGTGAGGCCTCAGGGGTCTCTCGGGTTACCCGTACGGTGCCAAAAAGCACAGGCTCTCAGAGTTCAAATCCTGGCTGTGCCACCTACTAACTCTAAGATCTTGTGTTCAGTTTCCTTTTGGGTAAAATGGGGATATACATAATACCTATCCATCCTATGTGGCTGTTATATGGATTAAATAACCTAATGCACATAAATATGCTTAGAATGGTACCTGACATCTAGTGAGCAACTTTCTCCCAGGAAAATTCTCATCACTCTCCACTGCTGGACACTCTGTTATTATGGTACTGCTCAGCACTAGCTGCACTATACATCACGCTTTCAGCCACCAGTCTTCCAGGAGAAACATCACTGGCCTTTCCCCCCCGAAAGGAAGGATTTTGCTAAAGGGACTGAATTTCGTTCTGCAACAAAAACTCCTCAAAGAAAAACAAGCTAAGCCCCCAGCCATGTCGCGTTGTAACTTGGCTATCTGTTAGCTGACAGAATGCCTGCTTTTCATATTGGCACAATCAGTCACATCTTGTTTCCGAGTGTGTTCCTGCTGCCCTGGTGGCGACCGACAGGGGAGGGTGGGGATCAGGGCTTACTGCCCCACATTCTGCTCTACATTTGAAATCAATCTTGCTTCTTGCATTTCTCCTCTCTCCCTTACTNATCAGTCACATCTTGTTTCCGAGTGTGTTCCTGCTGCCCTGGTGGCGACCGACAGGGGAGGGTGGGGATCAGGGCTTACTGCCCCACATTCTGCTCTACATTTGAAATCAATCTTGCTTCTTGCATTTCTCCTCTCTCCCTTACTCCTATGTTCCCCACCCCCACAAACTGCTCTCATCCAAGGCCTGGGAAGATGAAGTTGTGTTCTTGCTTTATTTAAAATGAACAGAAACTAAATCATCTAGATTTACAGGTTTCCCCCACTATCTGAAAGTAGAATGAAGCTTTCGTAAGCCAAACTGGCCACAAAGTAAAGAAGCAATTACCTCAGGACACATCTGGATAAGGGATGCACAAGATAAGTTAAGATAAAGCACAGATGCTCATGAATGTAGTTCAAAGCTATGGTGGCCTGATGCTGAGATGCTGAGTGTGGCTCCTGAAAGAGCTGGGTGGTATCCCTCATGCTGCCTTTTTGACAACTCATTCATGTCGATGTATGGCAAAGCCAATAGAGGATTGTAAAGTAAAATTTAAAAAATAAATTAATTAATNATGCTGAGATGCTGAGTGTGGCTCCTGAAAGAGCTGGGTGGTATCCCTCATGCTGCCTTTTTGACAACTCATTCATGTCGATGTATGGCAAAGCCAATAGAGGATTGTAAAGTAAAATTTAAAAAATAAATTAATTAATTAAAAAAAAATACCAACTCTGCACTCCATTCTGACTTTTAGTCTTTTCTGGTTAAAGCAAAAATCCTCTTTGGATTTCATTCAGTTACTAAAAACAAGTACTAATGTAGGTGTTTTGTAAAAAGTAGTGTAAAACAAGCTTTTGAAAAGTGGAGGATACCTGGGTTCCCTCTTGTGCCCAGCTGAATGTATTCCAGTTTTGTTCCTTTCAAAGGGCAAGCATGGTTTCTTTATTGGTATGCCTATAGCATCCACAGGAAAAAACCTATGACTAATTACCACCTCTTTCCAGAATATTCTTGCGTAGTGCAGTCCAACAGAACTTTCTGCAAGGATTCAATGATTTTTATCTGTGCTGTTCAATATGGTGGTCACTAGCTGCAAATGAGCACTTGAAATATGGCTGTTGTGTCTGAGGAGCTGAATTTTTACTTCGTTTAAGTCTAAATAACCACTCGTGGTTAGTGGCCACAGTGTTAGTGTAATTCTAGAGCTGGGATTTTCAAATCTTAATGCAGACAGCAATCAACCTTATTAAAAATGCAGATTCTAAATCAGCAGGTTTGGGGTGGGGCCTGAGATTCTGCATTTCTAACAGCCTCCTGGGAGGCTGATGCTGTTGGTCCCTGGTCTACTCTTTGAGTAACGAGGGGCTATGATTCTCAGATTCAACGGCTTCTTGGGCTCCCCTGGGGAGCTTTAAAAATTACCAATGCCTGGGTCTGACCTCTAGAGATTCTGACACAATTGGTTGACGTGTGGCCTGGACACAGAGACATTTAAAAACCTCCTGGGGGTGATTTTAGTGGACAGCCAAGGTTGGAGGCACCACAGTGCACCGCCAATGACCTACTTAATGTTTTTTAAAATAACCGTCATCCCAGAGGACAGAATGCTAGCTTCAGAATAATCTCTGAAGGGATCTTCTTGGTACATGGCCAAACCTTAGAAAGTTTAGACTGATTTTGCCCATACAGACTAGAAATGTTGGCAATGTTATTCAGAGTCAATCCAATCCAAGCTGGTGCAGCTGTAGAGAGCCAAGTGGGGTGGGAAGCGCAGAGCTGGGAGACCTGTGGGAATCACCCTAGGAGATGCTCAGCCTATATTTGTCTGTTCTCCCAGGTCCCCAGTGGGGCTATGCCACTCCACATCCCACAGGTGCTGACCTATCCTACAAGAGACTGAAGACCACAAAAGTTTAGGTCATGGGCTCTGCAGTCAGAGTACTGAGGTTTAATTCTAATTCTGATGTTTATTAAGTCTGTGATTTGAGCAAGTTCCCACAAGTACCTGGGCCTTGATTTTTCTTACCTATAAAATGGGAATAAGTACAGTACCTTCCTCCCAAAGTTGTGTGAAGCTTGGTAAGTTTCTCAGAACTTTGTGAACTGTTCAGCTATTATTATTACTTCATCACATCTTTGTCTCATTTCCTGTGTTTGAATCTCACTGGAAACAGTGTCAGACTCTATATTTTTGGGCTCCAAAATGACTGCAGATGGTGACTGCAGCCATGAAAATAGAAGACGCTTACTCCTTGGAAGAAAAGTTATGACCAACNAACATGCAGAAGAAAAACAGGGCAACACCAAGCTGCAGTACAACTTATGTCAATCAGATTTCAGATCTGAGGGCCACAGAGAACCAGGGATGCTGATGGTCTTCATGACAATGCTGGTGAAACCCTGAAGCCAGGCACCCAAGGATCAGCACACAGAGGGAGGGATTTTCATATTTACAAGCTTCTTCCAGTTAATAGGAGGATGCCGGACTCAAACCTTAAGCCAACTTGCTCCTGACACTTCTCCCTTTCCAGACTTCCCTTCAAATGTCTTTCAAGAAATCTAGTGCACAGGAACAAATGATCAGGCCTGAAATGTAATGGATTCTGTGATACTAGGAAGAAAGTAGGACATTGTAGAGCCTTATAGATCACTGGTTTCAGCCTATTACTGTCAGATGAGGAAACCAAGGCCTATAAGGGGGTAGAGACAAGTCCAAGGTCTAAATGACTTGGTGGTAGATTTAGGACAGAACCCCAGATCTCCCAGAGCCATCCTGAATTCCCTAATTTACCCAACTCCATTGTGGAGCAGGTGGACAGAGAAGAGAAGGGAATAAGGAGAGGGATAGAGCCAAGACTCCAAGTCCTACTGGCCTGAGCCAAAGGCCTCCTTTATCCTTGCTCCTAACTCCATGGGTGAGGACTTATTGGAACAGAAAGGCCAATAGAGTAATAATGCAATCTTTTATTGAGTACCTACTAAGTGGCAGAAGTCCTGTGAAGCACTGTGACTCGGTGAAACCATCATCTCATTGAATTCTCACAACAACCCAATAACAGTGGATGTTACCATAGTATCTCCTGTATAGGAAAGGAATCAGACTCAGAGAGGTGAGGTCATTTTCTCAAGGATACCCAGCCAAAAGGCGGTTGAATCCACCGGGTCAATTTCACTTTAGCGATCCCTCTCTTCCTCAGTGTAACTTATAGTCTCTGGTCTCTTTCCAGATCCCTGGAGACTTTCATTTCTTCCTTTGCTTTTTTAACTCTTCCTCTCCATTTCAAACTACAAGAAGAGGAAAGTTACCCATCCTGTAAAAGAGTATTTACAACCACGGAATCCTGGAAAGAGGAGAAACATTTGAGATTGGAGGTTGCTGGACTCAAATCTTGACTCTGTCACTTGGTAGCTCTGTTCCCCATCTGAGCCCCTAGTTCCTCACTGGCAAAAAAGATAAGTAGAGAACCCATAATTATAAACCCTCTATCTTGCTGGAGCAAAATTCTTGGCCCCTTCTTAGAGATCCTAGAGGCCTTCTATTCCAATAAGTCCCCACCCATGGAGTTAGGAGCGAGGACGTTCTTAGGGCTGATAATTACTGGCACAGGAAGAAGGGTGAAGAAGGAGGCAGGCAGTTGGTATTCAAAATACTTTTACCAATGGCTTTTGGCCTTGGTGCTGAGTTTCCTCATCTGCACAATGGGAATGAAGGTAATAGCATCCTTTCCTGGGCTTGCTGTGAGACTTTAATGACAAAAACACTTGAGAAGTGCAAGTTCAGTGCCTAGAATATCACAAATGATCAATGATTGGTATTATTATTATCATCACTTCAGGGCCAGTGGCTTATAAGTCCCAAGAGACATTCCTGGACCATGCCAAGAGTGGAAACACCACCTATAACCCAGACTAGTCATTCTCAAATTTCAGTAGTCACAAGAGTCACTTGCAGGCAGAGTCAGGTTCATGGGCGTATGTACTGTGCAGTCACTCAGGACTCCTTGCTTAGAAGACTCTAGGTATGGCTCAGTGCTATGCTGTCACCATCTTGACATTCTTAATGATTTCTGAATTAAGAGCCTTGTGTTTTCATTTCACAGTGGGCCCCATGAATTACATAGCCCAGTCTTGTCTGAAGAACTTATTAAAACATATAACTGGGCTCACTTCAAGGAAGGCAGGTCCCTCATTTGCACTTATGACAAGGTCCCAGGTTGAGCTGTTCCTACTGGTCCATGGACCACGATTTGAGAGCCACGACTGAGACAGTGGCTGCAAGCCCCTGATTGTACATTAGAATTGCCAGCAAAATACCTGGGCTTCACTTTTACCTAGTTGAATGGAATTATTATGAGTGTATTCCTAGCTTCAGTACTGAAAACCACTCAGAGCAGAGAACTCTGAAATTTCCCCAGGAAAAGAAACCCATGTAGGCAGGAGTTACCCACACAAACACTCAGGCCTCATCCTAAATCCAATGTTGTGGGGAATCTCAAGAGAAGAGTCAAAGAGGTTTATGTTCAACAAAAACTTGAGATGATTTTTAGCCTGTGCATCAGAAACACTTGAGATCTTGTTAGGCAGCAGGTTCTAGACAACTCCAGGTAAACTAGTTGACCTGGGATGGGCTCAAGGATTTACATTTTTCCCCTGCTCCCTGGGAATGCCAATGCTGCTGATTTAAAGGCCACACTTGAAGTAGCCCAGGTCTAGGCTAAAGAAACAAGAAGGGGATGGTGACACCGAAAATTTGGTGAAGCAATCTCCAATCGTCCAGGCTAAGAAGATGTAAAAAAGGCAATGTGCCCCAGCTTCAGCTGGTACATAAAGTCTTTACTGCATATGATAAATCATATGTTAGAGATCATTCTCAAAGTGGGATCAAAAAGCCCCCTAAGGTTGCTGTGCTCATTCTACAGATGAGGACCACACAGTTAGGGCTTAAGAAATCCTTAGAGGAGTTCTTCAGTTTAACCCATCAGAACCCCGGCCAGCTCTCTCTAAGCCTTCACCCTCTCAGTGGTGAGGTTGGCAACATACCTATTAATCTATCTTATGGCTACTCTGGCCATCAGAACACCAAAGAAGACCTTTTGAGGGCAAAATTTCATACCAACTATAGTGTTCCTGTTATTTCTGTAGAGTGACAAGTTCTTATAGAGTATCTGCTCAACTTTTCAGCATCTTCCAGGAGAAACAGATCACAGTGTGGCACACTTCCTGTCCTGCAAGTCCTTTCAGTTCAGTTCAGCTGCTCAGTGTGTCCGACTCTTTGCGACACCATGAACTGCAGCACGCCAGGCCTCCCTGTCCATCACCAACTCCCGGAGTTCACTCAGACTCACGTCCATCAAGTCGGTGATGCCATCCAGCCAACTCATCCTCTGTCGTCCCCTTCTCCTCCTGCCCCCAATCCCTCCCAGCATCAGAGTCTTTTCCAATGAGTCAACTCTTCGCATGAGGTGGCCAGAGTACTGGAATTTCAGCTTTAGCATCATTCCTTCCAAAGAACACCCAGGGCTGATCTCCTTCAGAATGGACTGGTTGGATCTCCTTGCAGTCCAAGGGACTCTCAAGAGTCTTCTCCAANAGGAATGGGACTATGAAAATTGAAATAGGAACATTTGAACTTCTGGTTTCCCCTAGGTTAAGCCTAGGCTATTAACTCATAGAGTCTTTTTCATCTTGCTATAGCAAAGCAGTCTCCCACTGCCTATAAACCATGAAAAGGCCTCAAAAGATTATTTTATCCCCCTCAAAACATAGCTTTGCTTCCATATTGCTTCTAGATCAAAAATTAAGTGTGGGAAGGAATAGCCTAAGCAATTAAAACTCATTCTCTACTGTATGAGGAAATAGATTTTTATCAAAATAAATAAGAAAGGGTGGGTGGGGAGAGGGAAGGAAGGAAGAAGAAAGGATGGAGAAAAGAAAGAAGGAAGCAAGAAAAATGAAGGAATAAAATATAAATGAAAGTAAAAGAAAAACAGCCAAATCAGGCTGCTGCTGCTGCTGCTGCTAAGTCACTTCAGTCGTGTCCGACTCTGTGTGACCCCATAGACTGCAGCCCACCAGGCTCCCCCATCCCTGGGATTCTCCAGGCAAGAACACTGGAGTGGGTTGCCATTTCCTTCTCCAAAGCATGAAAGTGAAAAGTGAAAGGGAAGTCGCTCAGTTGTGTCCGACCCTCAGCGACCCCACGGACTGCAGCACACCAGGCTCTTCCATCCATGGGATTTTCCAGGCAAGAGTACTGGAGTGCTCCTCTGCCAAATCAGGCTACCAATTACCAATAGGAACCAGAAGAATATATGTTGATGTCAATTTTAAGAGTCAACTAGGTGGCATGGGAGGCTGGATATCATTGTCCTATAACTCAGAAACCTGACCTATTTCTAGAATGCCTGCTGCCAAAAGAGATAAAGATGTGAAACTATCAGTTAGAGTTTTGAAGCAGGATTGAAAAGACTTAGAAAGGCATGCATTGCAGGATACATTTATTAAAAAAACAGAGAAGTATCAGATGTATGCATTCCTCAGAAGGGGCCAGAGGACACTAGTTTCATTAAGGTGATCAAAAAATACAAAAGAATTATCAGTATTACTCAGCATCTCATTGATGGCAACAAAAAACTACACAGGAAAAAGTNCGGGGATGATTCTTTGGCAACTGAAATGACAAGCGCCCAACCCACCTGTAGGCAGAGCAGTTACCAACAAACCTCCCTCACCAGAGCGCTGTCATAAATTAATCTTTAATTTCCACCGCTGGGTCTGTGGTGCAGCTAATCACAACCACTAATTGCTACGACAAGCTTCTCCCTTCTCTTTTTTATGTTTCCATATTAGCCTGTTTAGTATGCTTTGTGTCTGTTTATTTTATAGCCGGAAATACTTTTAATAGCCTAGTAAATTGAAAACGGACTTTACTACCATCTGACTTTACCGGAATTTTACAACCATTCAATTAATGGTATCAGTAATCTTCCTTCATAATTAGGCGGTTAGTAGCTTTGTCAGGCACTGCTGTTCATGAAATTAGTATTCAGCATTCACCTAATCGTATTTTGGGGGGCTCCAAATGGAAAACTCACAAGCATGGGGGCTGCCAGGATGGAATGCCACAATAAGCTGGCTGTAAATATCGCCTGCAAATATATGGTTTATTATGGTGATAACGGGCATTTGTAGCTTACATAAATCTGAGCATTCCTGCTGACAGAGGAGAAATGGTTTTCCTCGGTTGCTAGGAAATAGAGTTTGTTCCTGGGTTTCACACGCTTCACTGCCTTCTCTGGGCAGCTGATAGATTCTCTACGTGAGGGAATGGCAGCCGTTAGCCACCCCAGTGCAAAGGTGGGGAGCATCAAATCCTGTTCCTCAGGCGCAAACACCCAAATGAGTTTACTTCATGCAAGATGATGCTGGGGAGCTAGAACTACATTTAAAAGGCAAGCGGAGGCTGAGGCTAGACCACTCGGCAAGAATGATCTGAAGCCTGATTTTTAATGTCTGAAAACAATCACAATTTCATATGCCCAGGAATTTCTGCCAACTGTCACATTTGAAAGGAGACAGATTGTTTAAGTGCATGAGAAACTGGCAACTGGGAACAAATCACGTTATCACCCAAGTGGCCCTATTTCCATATCGACAGCAATTAAATCCCCCAGATAGATTGCAATATTTAATAAAAAATTAAGCTCCTTAAAAAAAATAGTGTTCTCTGGTAGAAACAACTCAACAACACAAATAATTCCTTGTGATTGAAAATTTTCATAGTACACGCACGTTTGAATAAAACTTCAGCAAATTACCCAATTAGATTTCTGCCACTCTCCTGAATGTCCAGACAGTGGATTGCAAACACTGACAAACACTGTAATTTCACTTTTAAAATCTGCATAACTGTCAGGTTTCCCAAACTTCTGAATTCTGATGAAGCTTGAAATGCAACTGAGTCATAGTTTTTTGAGCTATCGAGGCCATCACTAGAGATTTGAAAAAATAGGGTCCTGTGGGAACAGGGAAAAGCACAAAGATCTATTTGAGCTAAAGTGAGAGATTTAACCAGATTTAACCAGGATGGTCATTTTGTAGAATGAGAATGAGACTTGAATTATGACACTTCCATTTCGACTACCAGCTGTGTGACCCTAGGCAACACGCTTAACCTCTCTGGTCTGTTTCCTCCCTCATAAAATGGGAACAATAATATTTCTTCATAAAATTATTGTGAGGATTAAAGGATATAATGTAATGTAAAGCATTTGCTGCAGGGTAGTCTGCAATAAATCACAGCGTTTTGTCTTCCTCTTCTCATCTTGGAAAATATCCTAGGCAGACTCTACCCTTTCCCCATTCAGTTCAACAGATGGCAAATCCTGCAGAAGAACCCAAACTAAGGCCCTATTCTCAAGGTATTTTCAATCTACTGGACTTTTCACCTCCCAAAAAATGTCACTGGGGGAGGAGAGTTCTCTCAAATCTGCCTGAGCCTATCACACGGACCTCCTTAGACAACTTTCTCTGAAAGGCATACATACAATGTGACTAAACATAAAAGCAGAAAAGATTTATGATTTAAGTTGTAAGCAGTTTGCTGGCATTCATCCACTTCTCACAAAGTAAAAATTATACTGGTAGACAACTGTTTGTATCACTACAAGACGGTTCCTTAACAGTTCAGGAGAAAAAGGACTCTCTAGTCCGTAGGAAAACAAAATATCCTGCTTCTTTGTAAGTAACTAAGGAAGGACAGGGAGGTGCCAGTGGGAAGGGAGCAGCCTGGGAGGTATCCTGGAGAGGTGGGTGGGAGCCAGAGTGTAAAGCGACTTGTGACTCACTTGAAGGGGGTTCCACTTTACCCTGGGTGAACAGAAAAGTGTTAAGGACCATGAGGTGTGTGAGTCACACTGTTAGAAGACGTGAGAACATGACAGACTTCACTGTCATGTCACCTTAGTACCCGAGCACTAAGTCGGGCACAGAGTTCAGATCGAAGACTGTGGGCAGGAAAGAGATGTGCCAGAGTCTCTTTATAAGGTGCCTGCTGTGCAGGGTGGAGGTGGCAGCTGAAGGCACTGCAACAAGGGCTGATGGCTTAGGACTGGCAGCAGCCAGCCTGGAAAACCCTGATGGGTACTCAGCTGTGTCAAGCTGAACTGAGGAATGAGGCTGTATACGTGTAATTTATGTACCTGCTTGAACTCTGAGCTTACA
>SJYV01003135.1:0-22500 GCA_006410875.1 Neotragus pygmaeus | reverse complement strand
TTCCTCTGCTCAAACTGTCATAACAAAATACTATAGACTGGGAGATTTGCACAAGCAATTATTTTCTCATACATCGAGAAGCTGTAAAGTCCAAGATCAAGGTTCTGACTGATTGGGTTCTGGTGAAGTCTCTCNCTACTGCTGCTGCTGCTGCTGCTGCTGCTACTAAGTCACTTCAGTAGTGTCCGACTCTGTGCAACCCCATAGACGGCAGCCCACCAGGCTCTGCCTTCCCTGGGATTCTCCAGGCAAGAACACTGGAGTGGGTTGCCATTTCCTTCTCTAATGCATGGAAGTGAAAAGTCAAAGTGAAGTCACTGAGTCGTGTCCAACTCTCAGCGACGCCATGGACTGCAGCCTACCAGGCTCCTCTATCCATGGGATTTTCCAGGCAGGAGTACTGGAGTCTAGAGGGTATCAACTCAGTAATCTTAGATAAAGGAAAACAGAAGAGAAAAGGCACCTAGAGCCAGAGAACCAGTAAGTGGCAGTGTGTGTGCTCAGTTGTGTCCACCTCTTTGCAACTCTGTGGTCTGTAACCCACCAGACTCCTCTGTCATGGAATTTTCCAGGCAGAAATACTGGAGTGGGTAGCCATTTCCTTCTCCAGGAAATATTCCCAACCCAAGGACTGAACCTGCATCTCTTGCGTCTCCAGTGTTGGCAGACAAATTCTTTACCAGTTGAGCCACCAGGGAAGCCCAATAAGTGGCAGAAGCAGATACCATTAAGTTTAATTGTATTTTACTTGAACTAATATATCTAAGAACCTTCCCTGGTGGTTCAGATGATAAAGAATCTGCCTGCAATGCAGGAGACCCCAGTTCAATCCCTAGCTCAGGAAGATTCCCTTGAGGAGGAAATGACTACTCACTCCAGTATTCTTGCCTGGAAAATTCCATGAATGGAAGAGCCTTGCGAGCTATAATCCACAGGGTTGCAAATTGTCGGACATGACTGAGTGACTAACACTATCAGTATATCTTAAATATGTTATCTTTTCAATACACAGTCAACAAGAAAAATAATTTGTGAGATATTTTACATTATTTTGTTGGCACTAAGTTTTTAAAATCTGGTATAAATTTAACACATAACATCTCAATTTGGACGCTAAATTTTCATCAATAGTACTTGAGCTATATTTAGATTTCAGAAACTTGGCAGCTGGAAAAGTAGATTCACATACTACAAATCTGAATCTGTTGTTGCAAACGTCCTTTAAATTTTTTCAAGAACTGAATTGAGCATTTTAAACATTTTAATTCAAAGAAAATTAAAAATACAGTCCCTGGTCATCCAATCGTTAAGAAAACCCATGCCAATGCAGAGGACACGGGTTTGATCCCTGGTCTAGGAAGATTCCACATGCCATGGGGCAACTAAGCCAGTGTGCCACAACTGCTGAAGCCCACACACCCACAGCCCGTGATCTGCAACAGAGAAGCCACCACAATGAGACGCTCACACAATGCAGCCAGAGCGTAATCCCCACTTGCCACAACTAGAGAAAGCCTGCGAGCAGCAATGAAGATCCAGCGAAGTCAAAAATGACTTTTTTTAAAACTTTTTTAAAAATGCAATTTTTCAGGGGCGGCCATGACATTTCAGGTGTTCTGTAGCCACTCTTGTTATTCTACCAAGTTGGACAACATAGCTCCAGATCTGCTGTGACCCTCCAGTCTCCTCTGTCCCTGGGATTCTTCAGGCAAGAGTACTGCAGTGGGGTGCCATTCCCTTCTCCAGGGGATCTTCCCAATCCAGTGATTGAACCTGTGTATCCTACATTGAGGCAGATTTTTTACTGGCTGAGCCACAAGGGAAGCCCCTAGGTTCTTTGAGTAATTCTTAAATGAGGTCACACTCAGAGACATCAGTTCAGTTCAGTTCAGTCTCTCAGTCGTGTCCGACTCTTTGCGACCCCATGAATTGCAGCACGCCNTCACTAACAAGTTGTCCATGCTCCCTTGCTTACAGTTCTGAACCTCAGCATCACTGAAAACCACAAGATTTTCTGTAGGTTTCTGGAAGTTTTGTTTGGTGGCAAAACGTAGCCAAACTATTTAGAGATATTATTTATAGCAGGGGTCAGAAGTTTTTTTTCTGTAAAAGGCCAGACAGTAAGCATTTTAGGCTTTGCAAATCCCAATTTACTCAGCTCTGTCCTTGCATCATGAAAGCAGCCACAACAAGTGGGCATGACTATGTTCCAATAAACCTGATTTACAAAAACAGGTGGATGTGACTCATCAACTGCAGTTTGCTAACCACTGATGTGTACAATTTAGCATGAATCTTCATACATTTTGCCACAGAAATATTAATGATTGTGGGTGGTCTCTCCTGGACACCTGTAGCATTATGGAAGACAGAATAGTAGCCTCCAAAGATGTGTGTCTCTTAATCTCTGAATCTTGCAAATGTTACCTGACATGGATAAACAGACTCTGCAGATCTGATTAAGTTAGCGAACTTGAGCTGGGGAGGTGACCCCTGCATTAATGGGGTGAGGTCAGTATAATCCCAAGGGTCCTAACAGGAGGGAGGCAGAAAAGTTGGAGATACCAGAGACATGATGATGATAATCAGAGGTCAAAGAAAGAGAAACTTGGAGATGGTTTGCTACTGGCTTGAAGATGGAGGAAGGACATGAACCACAGCAGTCCAGTGGCCTTGAGCACTAGAAAAAGCAAAGAAACAGATTCTCCTCTAGAGCCTCCAGAAGGAACACAGCCCTGCAGCACTGTGATTACAGGTCTTTGACCTATAGAACTGTAACACAGTACCTGTGTTGTTTCAAGCCACTGAATTGGTGGTTATTCGTTACAATGATAGTAGAAACTTAGTACACAGATAGAGTGTAATATATGGTATGGATAATCAATTTTCTTTCTAACATAGAAAATGTATGAACATAAAACTCTCATCCTAAGAATTTCAGACAGTGGCTTGTGAATTTATAGTTGTAGCATCTACACAATCTCAGGTAAAATTTCAGGTTCCCTGTGCACAGGATGGGTATAGAACTGCATCTTCTCTCAAGGTCATTAAGAAGGACACAGGGAATCTCCTCCTAGAGGCCCCTTCAAGGAAGGTCTTGATACCTGAAGTGATGTCAACAGTCGGCTAAAAAGCCCTCAGCCCCAAAGGGATTGTCTCAGCCACAAAGGCCCTTGAGGACCACATTTATGTCTATGCAAGGTGAGGGTGCTAAAGATCCAGCCATTCCCACAAAGTTGAGAATCAGATTTTTCAACTGTCAGCAAACATTTCACTCTAAATCTTTGAGACTAGGTAATCAGTGTGGCTATTTCAAAGTAGCACTCAATATTCCAGGAAATTTGGAAAACTCAGCAGTGGCCACAGGACTAGAAAAGGTCAGTTTTCATTCCAATCCCAAAGAAAGGCAATGCCAAAGAATGCTCAAACTACCACACAATTGCACTCATCTCACACGCTAGTAAAGTAACGCTCACANTGGAAAAAGCAAGAGAGTTCCAGAAAAACATCTATTTCTGCTTTATTGACTATGCCAAAGCCTTTGACTGTGTGGATCACAATAAACTGTGGAAAATTCTGAAAGAGATGGGAATACCATACCACCTGACCTGCTTCCCGAGAAATCTATATGCAGGTCAAGAAGCAACAGTTATAACTAGACATGGAAAAACAGACTTGTTCCAAATAGGAAAAGGAGTACGTCAAGGCTGTATATTGTCACCCTGCTTATTTAACTTATATGCAGAGTACATCATGAGAAATGCTGGGCTGGAAGAATCACAAGCTGGAATCAAGATTGCCAGGAGAAATATCAGTAATCTCAGATATGCAAATGATATCATCGTTATGGGAGAAAGTAAGGAAGAGCTAAAGAACCTCTTGATGAAAGTGAAAGAGGAGAGTGAAAACGTTGGTTTAAAACTTAACATTCAGAAAATGAAGATTATGACATCCAATCCCATCACTTCATGGCAAATAGATGTGGAAACAGTGGAAACAGTGGCAGACTTTATTTTAGGGGGATCCAAAATCACTGCAGATGGTGACTGCACCCATGAAATTAAAAGATGCTTGCTTCTTGGAAGAAAAGTTATGACCAACCTAGATAGCATATTAAAAAGCAGAGATAGTACTTTGCCAACAAAGGTCCATCTAGTCAAGGCTATGGTTTTTCCAGTAGTCAGGTATGGATGTGAGAGTTGGACTATAAAGAAAGCTGAGCACCGAAGAATTGATGCTTTTGAACTGTGGTGTTGGAGAAGACTCTTAAGAGTTCCTTGGACTGCAAGGAGATCCAACCAGTCCATCCTCAAGGAAATCAGTCCTGAATATTCATTGGAAGGACTGATGCTGGGGCTGAAACTCCAATACTTTGGCCACCTGATGTGAAGAGCTGACTCATTTGAAAAGACCCTGATGCTGGGAAAGATTGAAGGCAGGATGAGAAGGGGATGACAGAGGATGAGATGATTGGATGGCATCACCGATTCAATGGACAGGAGTTTGAGTAAACTCCAGGAGTTGGTGATGGACAGGGAAGCCTGGAAGGCCGCAGTCCATGGGGTTGCAAAGAGTCGGACACAACTGAGTGAACTGAACTGAACTGAACTGAACCTTCAAAAGCAAAACTGGCTGCCAACAGCCCAGCGGAGATGTAATTGTGTTTCCAAGGTCTAGCCTCCACACTTTCAGCTCATGTAGTTTTAAGCTAGGAGAAAATGTATCGACCCTTTAGCCATTATAATGAAATGGGCATCCAGGGTCTCAGTGGGAAGCTGGCAACAGGAACTAAGCCGGGATTTAGAAACTTCTGGAAATACCTGAGCAAAGAGAGAGAGAGGTTGCTTCAACCAAGCAAGTCTTCTTCTAAAACAAGCTGGGAAGGTGGGAAAAGGGGACCCCTTTGTCAAATCAATGACAGCTTAACATAGAAAAGCTTTAGGTAACAGGGAAGAAGACAATTCCATGGCCATGCAATCCACATGCTCACTGGTACCCCAGACTCTGCAGCAGTATTCATAGCCTGGGAATGTCTTGTCCAGAGCCACTCTGTACCACTGCCACCTTGCTCTGTGCCCAAGAGTGCTGCCCTGTCCCCATCTCCTCGCCACTTCTCTTGTGCTCCAATTCCATGATGGGTCAATCAGTGGGGACCACAAACAAGAGGATCCTAAGGTTAGGGAAGGGGTGAAGGCCAAGAGGGTTACTTCCTCCCCTTCCTCCCTGATGGCCATCATGGCAGGCAGCATTTCTTGTTACAGTTTTGTGAGGGGCCTCTCTATACATCAGGGTATAGAGGATACCACTCTCTGTACCACTCTCTCAATGTCAGGGTCCCAGTGAGCTTCTCTCGCCTCACCCCTTCCCTGCCTAGCGGTGGTAACCACCTTCAGTAACTACATTCTCCCTTTTGGTGTCCCTATGCCCTCCTTACACTTTGTAATCAGTCCCTTTATTAACCTCCCTCCAAGTTACCCAATTTTTATCTAGAATTTGCTTTCTGCTATGATTCCCCACTGATATAAATAATAAGAACCATATTAAACACTAACTATAAGCTCTGCAAGCACTGTGTTATGTAATCCTTCCAAGAAGTCCATGAAGTGAGAGTTGTTAATCCACTTTACAGATGGTGAATCTGAGACCTAGGGAACTGATGATGACGCAACTCAAAAATAGCAAGCCAGGAATTGAACCCAGGCCGTCTGAATAAAAACTCTGATTTTAACCACTATGCTATATTGCTGTGATGATGGTCAAGCTTTACCACGTCCATGACATTCAGCAGGAAAATAAATTATCTTAAGAGACTATTCTTCCCCACTGATACAAATAGCTCAGTAGCTGGTCTACAATGGATGAAAATGATTAGCATTATTGCTGATGATTCTCAGATACAAGCAGCCTTTCTTCATTCATTCGTTTCCAATCAGCTAGTAAAAGTTGTGAATCAGTGATGTTGACAGGTGCTGGAGTAGGAGTGGGAGCAAAAGCAAGCAAGAGAGAGAATGAAAACGATCTAGACAGGCAGGTCATACTTAAATATCAAGTCATTCCTCGCAAGTCTTTGGTCTTTAATAAGAGGGCGGCAGATGTACAATTCGAGTGTTGACCTTTGAAACGAGAGCAAGCTTTTATAGACAGGATCTCAGCGCTCATCCAAAGAGGGAGAGGCTTCTGTGCTCCAGAAAATGAAATTTTTGCCTGCCAAATTAGACCAGCCAGTGACCGTTTATCTTTAAACCAGTGGTTCTATAAACTGTAGTTCCTACTTAACGCTGTCACAGATCTTTGTAGCCTCACATTTCTTTTTCAAAGCCTTCTTGAATATCTTGCACATAAAGATGACCTTTAGACTCCATTTAGCAAGTTCTTAAATCTATCTCATCCTGCTGGGATTTGGGTTGGAAAAGTGTGAACTTTACTATTAATTTCAGTGAGCTCCATCGTCTCAGTTGAGCTTTCTTTGTTAAGGGCAGCAGAACTCAGTTCTGCCAACGTAAGCAAAGAGAAACTTAAATGAAAGGATGTCAAGGGCTCATGGGCTTGACAGAAGACTTGCATGATGTATAGGGACTAGGCTTGGGATGAACAGGAGCCAAAGGAGATTCACAATGCCAGGAAGCAGTGGGAAGAGCTACAGTCTAGATCCTGGAATAGTCTGGCCTCAAAGCCTCTGAGTCCAGGAGAGATTTCTAAGCTATGACACTGCTTGAGATTCGGAGTGTACAGAGAAAGTACCTGGGGAAGTCAGCTGAGCTTTATCCTCTTTCTCCCCCTCTCCCCATCCCTTTCCACCAACTAGAGTAGAGTGAAGGAGAATCTGACTCCCAGTGGAAATGTTCACTGGGAACTGCCCTCTTCAGAAGCTGCTGTGAATGCCCCCCTCTACCCTTTTGGCCTAAAGGAGAAGTTACCTATAGGTTCACCTACATACAGAACTACTTCTATCCCTGGCTATTGGACCACCATCAACCAAGGCAGGACAGGATATCAAGAACACATCTTCCTCACCCATCAGAAATTCTGAAATGTATTCTTTCTCAGAAGGTCAATGTGACTGAGTCCAGGTACCCACAGTGATAAGCTCAGTTTTAATGCCATGAAGGATGGCTGGCTGTCTTCCATGCCTCGTGTCCGAATTCGCTCATAGTGCATCCTGGAATCTTCTCCCAATTAAACCACGTGCACTCAAGTTCAGCTTTAAGGGAACCCAAACTAAGAGATTTTAACCAGGGTTTCTACATAAGGGGAGAAACAAATCCCTAATAGAAACTTGAATTGCAGTGAAGTAAAAGAAATTGATGATGGGCAACCATAAATGACAAATTCACCACAACCATTAACAATGATAGCCAAAAAAATGTTTTTAAGGTTATTAGGATAAAAGGGGAAAATTACAGAAGAGGTTCCCCATTAGAGGATTTTATTTTGTTGCTTTATTTCAGCAGAGATGTGTTGAATTAGATTTTCAAGTTGTGTCATCGTGTCTTTTAGAAGTATATCTGTAATAGTTACCTACTGCTGTGTAAAATATTACCCAAACCTTAGTGGCTTCAAACAATAAGCATTTACTATCTCATGGTTTTTAGGAGTCAGCAGCTTAGTTGAGCGGTTCTGGCTTGGGTTCTCTCATGAGGTTGCCATCAGGATGTCAACAGGGGCTGCTGTCATTTGAAGGCTTGACTGGGGGGTCGAGGATGACTCACTCACACATCTGTTGGCAGGAGGCTTCAGTTCCTCACTGCATGGATTGCTTGAGTGCTCCTATAGCTGTATGTCCCAAAAGAATGATCAAAGTGGAATCTGCAATGTCTTTTATGATCCAGGTTCAGAAGTTACATTACTTACATCTGTAGAATCCCACTGGTTATACAATTAGCTCTATGAAAGTAGAAAAGGTCTATATAAAGATGTGAATATTAGGAGGTGGAAAAGACTGTGGGTCATTCTCAAGGCTGGTTACACAGGACCATCTTCTTCTAAAGCAATTTTCAGTTTTTTTGAAACTGCCTGATGGATAAACAATTCTACAGAGGAGCAGAGACAGGGATTCCCATCTCATACCCAGTTGGTCCACAACTGGATGCCTGAGGGCAACAGTTTACTGTGAAGCCAAATTGCTTTGTGAAAATAAGGACCTCAGTACAGTTCATTTCCCTTGTGATTATGATTCTGGCCTGGAATCTGAGGATAACCAGATCTCCAGGGCTGGAACCAAAACAGGACTTGTACTGGATAGACTTATGTTTGGATAGATGATCTCTCCCCTGCCAATTCTTCCCCTCGTCCTCCATGAGGATCAGATCCTAAACTCCAGCATGAAGTAAACAAAAGAGAAAAAAATTCCTTTGTAAGCCCACCAGAATCTAGTAAAAACAGAGCCATATGCTGCAGAACCCAATCCGGAAATTCCAGCTTAACATAAAAAATATAAAATACCATCCTCAATGTGCCAAGCTTTTATAAAGAAGATGAGTGACTCTGCCAACCCAAATAAGAGGAAAGGCCAAGTGAGTTAAAGCGCCAAGTACATTTCAGAACCACCCCTCCCTTCACCAAATCATAAATCCCATGTAAGTAAGGTCTGTGGATAAGGGCCTAGAAGACTATCTTAACTATGAACCTCTTGTTCACCCAGAGCCTAGGGTTCAAAGTGTAGTATGTCATAGAGCAGGGGTCTCCAACCTCCAGGCCAAGGACCAGTACCAGTTTGCACTCTGATAGGAACCAGGACCCACAGCAGGAGGTAGGCGGTGAGTGAGCGAAACTTCATCTGCCTCTCCCCATTGCTCCCCATCACTCACATTACTGCCTGAACCATCCCCTCGCACCCCAGTCCACGGAAAATTTGTGTTCCACAGAACCAGTCCCTGGTGCCAAAAAGGTTGAGGACAGCTGTCATAGAGTATAATGACCCAGAGTTCAAAGGAAAAATAACATTGTTACTGAAGAATTAGCCCCTAAAAATAGATTCTACCCAGAGCATTTCTGTTTGTGAGAAATGGAAATTACAGAGATATATGGAAAAACATAAATTCACACAGTAGCAAGATAGTGCATTGATTGAAATAGTGGGTCACTGCACTGCAAATTTGTGCCACAACTACACTGCTTCAAATGACCAAAGGCCAGCCACGAATAGCACAACAAAGCTCTTTCACAGAAATGTTCATTTCGGATACTTCATTAAAGGATACTTCCCAGAACTGTACATATAAACCTTGATGTTGCATTATCCATAACTTTGTCACGTAAACCATACCTGGTGTCAAGAGAGACTGGGAAACTCAGTCTTTATTCCAGTCATGTGCCCAAAACAAATAAGAGCTGTTGTTACTAAGGAAGAATAATAGAGCAGAAATTAAGAAGAGATCAGAGCATGTCGGCAATTTCCAATCAGGGACTTGATTTTCCCTTTATACAGACAGCCTAGTTAAGACGTCTTGGTTCATGTTCTCCTAAAGCAGACCTTGAGACAGTCTCCATTCTTCCCCTTCATGTCACCTCAGCTAGCACATGCTTTTTATATGCCTGCCCTGTGAGGACATGCTCATGAAGGTCAGCTGGCCACAGTAAGGGGTTCAGTTTGATTATATAACAGAAAGCCACCATAGAATTTTTAGCATGCGAATAGTATAATAAAACATATGATTTTCACAGGTGACCTTGGTCACCCTATAGAACAGCACACAGTAAGGCGAGCACAAAGCAGGGAGCCCAGTTGGGAGGAAACTGCAATACATGAAGGGATCCTAATGGCATCTAGACAAAGGTGGTAGTAATAAAGATGCTGAACTGTGACTGAACTCGGGTCACAATATGGGGCTAGAGCCAACAGTCCTACCTGATGTGGGTGTGATAAAATGAGGAGTGCTCCAGGGCCCAGGACTGAGAATGCAGATGCCACTGAGAGGGACTGGATAGGGGAGGAGCAAACCAGGGCAGAGGAAAATCCAGGACCTTTTCTGGATGAGCCAGCAGTGCCCAGCAGGCCCCCAGCAGTGCCCAGCAGGTAGGCAGCTGATACATGAGTCTGATGTGCAAAAGTTGGGGTGGGGGGCTGTGGATAGAAATATATTCTTAGGATTCCTGAGTACATGACAGCATTTAAAACCATGGAACTGGATGA
The DNA here is from genome assembly GCA_006410875.1 of Neotragus pygmaeus. Classification (NCBI taxonomy): domain Eukaryota; kingdom Metazoa; phylum Chordata; class Mammalia; order Artiodactyla; family Bovidae; genus Neotragus; species Neotragus pygmaeus. The sequence goes on along the minus strand of SJYV01003135.1, from coordinate 12,368 downwards.
GATCACCCATGGAAGGTATAAATCAAAGGAGAAGAAAGAGGAAAGAAAGGTCAGGTGGGGGTGGGGACAAAGTTGTCAGGTGCTCCAACATTTGCTGACACAAAGGCAAGGACATGGCTCCTTGGAAAACTCAGTGCCCTCATCTGCAAAATGGGAACATGTCTGGAAAAGTGCATGGGCCACCACACAGCACTTTATAAATGGAAAAGGACAGTCCTTACTTCTGCATCAAAAGGTAAATAATTTGAAACAACCAATTACCTTTATCCAGTCATAATTATAAAATTAAGTTTTGGTTCGGTTGTGTTTAACATAACTCTGTTTAGTCCCAGCTTTGTTTCTTATATTGCGTTTAAGCATAGCCCGTGAAATATAAACGTAAAAACTGTTATTAAAAATGGTCATAAAACTTTCTTCATACTTCTCCTTTTATGTAACAAATGACAACCCTACACACTACAAGGAAAAGAATTTGGAAGATAAACATCTTAAAGAAGAGAAGTGTAATTTTTTTTTTTACATTGAATGCAAGCTATGACGTTTTATTTATTTATTTTTTTTAAGCTATGACATTAAAAAAATTTATTTTCCTGCATATCATGATGAAAAAAAAATAAAAAGGAAAATGGCTAACATTTCTTGAGCATTTATCACATATACGGCACTGTGATAACTACTGCACACATCATCTCATTTGACTTTTTTCAACTCTAATACAAGGTGGGCTTTAGTGAATGCAGGTCACAATGGGAGAAACTGAGGCCCAGAGAGCTGGGGTAATTTGCCAAGTTGGACAGTGGTAGAGCTGGTTTGTAAACCTGGATTAAGCTGGCTCTGAAGCCCACACACTTAACCTTTCATTCTACTATTTCATAACTGTAATCTAGGTTGCTTCAGCACTGTGCTGGTTTCCTATTGCTGCTGTAACAAATCACCACAAACTTAGAGACTTAACACTAATTTATTATCTCACAGTTTTATAGATCAGAGGGCTTCCCTTGTGGCTCAGATGGTAAAGAATCTGCCTGCAATGTGGGAGACGTGGGTTTGATCCCTGGGTTGGGAAGATCCCCTAGAGAAGGGAAATGCTACCCACTCCAGTATGCTGGCCTGGAGAATTCCAAGGACTGTATAGTCCATGGGGATGTAAAAAGTCAGACTCGACTCAGTGACTTTCACTTTATAGGTTCACAGGTCAAAAAATGGGTCTTATGGACTAAAATTAAAGTGTCAGCAGGGCTGCGTTCTTTCTGCAAGCTGTAGGAGAGAATCCATCCCCTGCCTTTCCCTGCTTCTAGAATCTGCCCACATTCCTTGGTTCATGGTCCTGTCCAGTCATTAAATCCCTCTGGCCTCTGCTTCCATCGTCACATCTCTTTCCCTGACTCTAACATCTCTTTCCCTCACTCTTACAGTGACACTTATGATTACATTGTGCCCACTGGGATATACCAGAATTATCTCTCCATCTCAAGAAGAAAGAGAAGTCGCTCAGTCATGTCAGAGCTCTTTGCAACGCCATGGACTGTAGCTGACCAGGCTCCTCAATCCATGGGGTTTTCCAGACAAGAATACTAGAGTAGGTTGCCTTTGCCTTCTCCAGGGAATCTTCACAATCCAGTTCAAGATCCTTAGTTTAATCACACCTGCAAAATCCCTTAGTCATCTGTGTGTGCTCAGTTGCTCAGTCATGTCTGACTCTTTCCGACCACTTGGACTGTAGCCCACCATGCTCCTCTGCCAATGGGATTTCCCAGACAATGCTTAGGTGGGTTGCAATTTCCAGATCTTCCCAACCCAGGGATTGAACCTATGTCCCCTGTGTCTCTTGCATTGGCAGGTGGGTTCTTGACTACTGCAGTTATCAAGTAGGGTAACACATCTATGGGTTCCAGAGATCAACATGAACATGTTTGGAGGTCCTTGCATTTTGAGGTCTTTGCCTAGTGACAGGTTCCCTTTTTGGGCCTTTGCTTACTTGGATCTGTTATTATTTAGACATAGGAAATCTGGTCCTTGAGCAAAATGAGCTCCTCTGCCTCTCCATGAACTGGTCTCTCCTATTCATTTCCCTTCCTCAGGGTGAGCACTGAAACTCCTTTCCTCACAACTGCCCTGCAGGCTGAGAGCTCTCCTTCAGGAGAAATGTGGGAAAATGGGTGCCCTTTCAATGTACAATCTGGAGCCTGGATGGGTCTCATATTTAAACAACTCCCTTATTCCATTCCTTCTTCCTGAGGAGGGCAAGGGGAGGAAGAAAGCAGAGGAACCTGCTTTTGTCATGGCATCCAAGGACCTTTGTGGTATGACTCTGATTTTTTAACCACCACCTCCTTTATCCCTAACAAAATGACCCTGCCAGCTCCTCACAGGCCCTGCCCTTTCACATCTCACTGCCATTGCACACATACCCATCCCTTAAATGCCCCCAGGCTTCTTGGCTGGATGAGAACTGAATTATCTTTGAAAATAGCCTATGTATCACATCCTTCAGGAAACCTAAATTGATTCTTCTCATCAGGATTAATGGGACTGTCCTCTGGGTTCCCAAAAAGTGTGTTTATAACCTTTTATAGGCATGGGTCCTTCAGCTACAAATGTCTAAGCTCAACTTAATTTAGGGAGATTTGGGGAACTTACTGACTCATGTATCTGACATTTAGGAGTGTGATGAGCTTCAAGCATGGCTGGATCCAGACTAACACTGTCAGTTTCATTAGGTACCTCCATCCTTCTTTCTACATCTCCCCATGCCTTAGTTCTGTCATTTTCTGCACTGCCTCTTCTATGTACCTTGGACAATGACTGCCATCTATACATAACCCCAGTGGGAAACAGGACCTTGACTCTCAGCACACAAATGTCACTCCCAGGAAGGCATCACTGTCCCTGCTGCTCCCCTGCCCATCACTGGGGAGGATAAAGTTCTGTCTTTCACCAGACACCCTGGGTCAGGGATCTGACCCAGCATTGAGGAGGCAGGTACTTCAGGTCAGCTTCAGGAGGACCCACAGCATGGGGAAGGAGATCCCAAAGAACCAAGCTCAACAGCCCAACCTGACGCTGGCCGCAGCCCTCTGCAGCCTGGGGTGGCTCTCCCTCTCGCTATTTTTCCTTTATCTGTTGATACCGCTAGCTATTACTAATTACCTCTTTGATTCTATTATTTGAACACATACCTTTCTCTCAATGAACAGATTTTTACCAAATGCCTACTGTGTGCCCAATGCTGTGCTGGGCATGCTATCAGACTCCTTTCCTCACAACTGCCCTGCAGGCTGAGAGCTCTCATCACCCAGCTCCACAGCTGGAGGAAGTGAGACTCAGAGACACCATGTGACACAAGGCTGGGGTAAATTAAACGTAGAATTTGAACCAAAGACTTTTTGACAATGAAGACTAGAGTCTCCCTGCTCCCCTGGATAAGCGTGGTAAGGGCAGGGTTGACTGAGTCTTAGTCACCTTTGTACCTGCTTCAGCATTGAGCCCTGGAGAAGGCAATGGCACCCCACTCCAGTGCTCTTGTCTGGAAAATCCCATGGATGGAGGAGCCTGGTAGGCTGCAGTCCATGGGGTCGCTAAGAGTCAGACACGACTGAGCGACTTCACTTTTACATTTCACTTTCATGCACTGGAGAAGGAAATGTCAACCACTCCAGTGTTCTTGCCTGGATAACTCCAGGGATGGGGGAGCTTGGTGGGCTGCCCTTTATGGGGTCGCACAGAGTCGGACACGATTGAAGCGACTTAGCAGCAGCAGCAGCAGCAGCATTGAGCCCACGGCCAGGCACCCAGCAGGGTACAATAAATGTTAGAAAATAAAGAGCTGTCACTCCTCAGGGAGACATGATGCTTCTCTCCTGAGGTGTTCAGAAAGGAGTTGGAGGTAACTTGGTGAAACCCCCAGCCCCCAAGACCAACTTACAGAGTGACAAGCGATGGGTGTAAAGGCTATGTCTCGATTTCGCTGAGACTATCTCATTTATTTGGAGGAACATAATGGTAAGGATTGAGGTAGACTCCCCTTATTCGTAGGTTGAAATCCTAGCCCCAGGTACCTCAGAATGTAGCCGTATTTGCAGAGACAGTCCAGTTAAACTGAGGTCATGTGGGTGGGACTAATCCATATGACTGGTGTTCTTACAGAAAGTGAAAATGTAGACACAGAGATGTCTTTATAGAAAAGATGTAAAGTGGCATAGGGAGGGACTTCCCTGGTGGTCACTGGTTAAGATTCCACTTTCCAATTCAGGAAGTGTGGTTTGGATCACTGGTCGGGAACTAAGATCCTACATGCTACAGGTGGGATGGAAAGAAAGGAAGAGACATAGGGAGAAGATGGCCATCTGTAAGTCAAGGAGAGGCCTGGGGCAGATTATCCCTCAAAGCCAACCCTGTAGATACCTTGATCTTGAACTTCCAGCCTCTAGACAATAAATGTCTATCATTTAAGGCACCCAGTCTGTGGTACTTTGTTATGGCAAAGTGATCTAGGAAACTATATACATAGACTGATGACATTGTGCCTAAACACACACACACACACACACACATACACACACTTTTTTCATTTAAAAGAAAAAGCCCCTAGTGAAACAATGAAACAATAATGGATGCTTAATAAATAAATCAAATTTCATTTATCGTCATCACACTCTCCTCCAGCATCATTAGAATAAATGGGCCCCATTTAAAGGAAGTAAAAAATAAAACAAAAACTTTCTAGTCTCCCAGCTTCTACATAAAAGGTTCACTCAGGGGAAACCACCATATGAAATCCAATTTTATCTGGGTTTTACTTGGAAACAGCCTCGCCGGAATGAAGCAGTAGAGCACGAAAGAAGGAAAGATCGTCTGGAACCCATTTGTGTGCAGCTGCCCAGGAGGGAGCCCAGGCAGGAGGCCAGGATTTGCAGAGGCAGAGAAAGCCCACAAAGGCCACTAACCACTCAGTTTGCTCAGGATAAGGGTTTTCCTGGAAGTGGCACTTTCAGTGCTAAAACCTGGCCTGTCTTGGGCAAAGGGGAGGGTTAGCTGCCCCCCAGTTCTTTGCAGGACAGTGTGGCAGCTCTGGGAAGAGGCTCTGGAGTCAGCTGGCCTGTTCTGGGACCCCAAGGCCTTGTTTCACAGCAGCGCAAACTCTCCAGCATGTCTGAGCCTCCATTTTCCTTAGCTGTAAGGTGGAGATGGTAACAGTTGTCTAATAGAGGTAGTCAGAGACAAGGCAGTAGCCTCTGGCTGTGCCCATGGTGAACAGGTCTGTCTGAGCTTGTGCCCACCTTCAGGACCTGCACCCCTTTCATCCGAAGCCAAGCATCCTTCTGCTTTAGACCCCAGGCTTTGCATGCTGCAGCAACCTGCTCAGCCAGGATGGAAGCACAGGCCAGAACGGCAGAGGGCTCAAAGTCCCTGGGGGCAATCTTCCACCAACCAGGTTCAAAAGCAGTGAATTAGTGCTCCAGGCCCCTGCCTCTCAGGGGCTATGTTCTGGAAGTATTCCTGTGCTTCTCAGAGGCCCCACTGTAATTTGGCCCTGGGGCTTAGAGCAACACGCTTGAGAAACCCCTTTGTCCTGGCCTGGTCTCCTCCAAGTTACACTCAGCACACTCTACCCTTACTCACGCTGTTGGAGAGCACCACTAAAAAAAAAAAAATTCCCCTGCACCCAAATCCTTGCCTTAGGTTCTGCTTTCAAGGGACCCCAAACTAAGAATGATGAAAAATCACGAGAAGGCTTAACAAATGCAAGTAGGCCTTTTAAAACACTCATGGATATTATTATTCATCTGAGGTCTAGAGTTGATGAGTGCTGGGCAATCTTGCTTGAAGTTGGGCTCTCTCAGGGGCCTGGCTGTTTTCCCACAGGGTTAGGTATTCTTCCAGTGACAGGCTTAAATACAGACTGAGTGTTCCCGTAGACTGTTGTCACTCCAGTAAGACAAAATGTGTTCAAAATGGAAATGCCTGGTAGAGCTTGAGGTATTTTATCAGGTCAGATGAGAAATGTCTTCCCTTTCAACTGTACAGAGTTGTAAGCTTGTAAAATTACAAAACTGCCCCATTGGTTTTTACAACCTCGGTGTGAGGCTGAGGGTAGGAAAAAAAAATAATAAAGTCTATATAACAGCTGGACACAAGAGTATGCTACTTCCAGTGGACAGAAAGATTTTTACTGTACCTTTCCAATGCCCGTTTAGCTTTTTATACAAATAGCTATAGGCAAGCAACCTTAAAACAGAAAACATTCCTGAAATTTGCAATGAGACAAGCCTTTTGACATTAACTAAAGACTGAAACACACGAGTTAGAAATGACTCCAGGGTGTTCGGAAATCTTGCTACTGTAGCTCTGAAATCAGACAGAATTCAAAGGATGGTTTTCCACAAAAGGCAATTTGAATATCAACCAGTTACCATAAGTACTTCCATCCAGTGTGTCTCCAGATGCAGAGTCAAGAGTGTTTTAAGTTCAAGCACTTGAACCGAGGCTTGATTTCTCTTAGCTATTGAATGGTGATGTCTGCCTAGACTCTCCAGCCATCAGTGAAGAGCCAGCTTGAAGAGGGGCTGCCAGGGACTCAAGGGGTCAGAGACCAAGGGGCTTCACCTCTGAGAACCTCCTACTTCCAGATGTCATGAAACAGATGGAGGGAAAATCTGTAGAAAGCCAAGGGCCTAGGACCCTTACAACAGCACTTTTCAAACTTTTGTGTAGATTTGAATACCACAGGGAATCTTTAAGAATGCAGGTTCTGATCCAAGGGGGCTGGGACAGGTCCTGGGAGTCTGCATTCCTAAGCAGCTCCTGAGGTGATACAGATGGCTGTCTGACTGCACTTTGAGTAGTAACATGTTCAAGACAAAAGACTATAACTGACTCCCTGTAGTCAAGATGTTGAGACCGGTGGGAGTTTGGTTCCCCTGCTGGAAGCTTGTTAAAGTTGTCAAACTGCCACTCGAGGTGTGTAAGAGAGGGAGGGGTTGGAGAGAGAGGGGGAGAGAGATTATTTTTCCTTTAGCAAAATCAGAGAACAGAGCTAATTTCTCCTGCTACTATTATGGTTTCTCTACTGAGAGGCGCTTTCATAAGATAAACACATTCTTAGTGACCATTTCCTAAGTAAACTCTCAGTACCCAGCTCCTGTTAGCAAGAGAAGCAGGGAGTGTTGGTTCTGGAAGGACCCTTAGAGATTAATTTCTTCAATTCCCCCCAATTTCTTCCAAATATAAGACCTAAAAAGCAAACTTCAGGACAATCAGATGACTGAGCAAAGTCTTTCAAAGGAAATCATTCATTACAAGAGGAATCTCAGCCTACACATCTCAGAGAATAAATACAGACCATTTTTATTTTTGCAATTGCTGCTCCTGCCAGTGCTCCATGAACACCCCTGCCCCCAGATGACCCTACTGCCCTAAGTGGTTAAAGACTCCTTAAATAACTTTTAATCTCATTCTGTAACTTTGCCATCACTTCTGATTATCACATCAGTCTCATTTTGCATCTTAAGGTTTTTCCTACTCACTGTAAAGCTTGAGCTGGCATTTGACTTAGAGGCTCACCTGCTCTTTCCCAGAGGGCACAAAGAGTGGTCTGGTAGGAGGAGGGAGTTTTTGTGCATGGCCAGGGAGGTTGTTCTCCCCTTTCCCACAGTCCATGGGTGATGAGGAGAGAGGAGGAAACAGATTTCCTTTGCCTTCCCATCCTGGCAGAGGTTGTGGTCCTTTACTTCACCGCTGTTTCTGGGTTTTCTGTAGGGCAATTCTGAAAGCTCATTCTTGGGGAAGTGTCTTGATGGAGGTTTTAAAACATGCCCATAGGTTTGACAGCTTATACTTTCATTATACTTTTGTTAGCTTATGTGTGTGTGTTAGTCATTCAGTCATGTCTGACTATTTGTGTGCCACCCTGTGGACTGTAGCCCGCCAGGCTCCTCTGTCCATGGAATTCTCCAGGCAAGATTACTGGAGTGGGTAGCCATTCCCTTTTCCAGGGGAATCTGCCTGACCCAGGGATGAAACATGAGTTCCCGCATTGCAGGCAAATTTTTTATCATTTGAGCCACCAGGGAAGCCCTTGTTAGCTTATTCTTTAGTCTATATTAAATATGGGCCAGTTTGAGTGATTTGTTTCTCATGAAGAGAATGCTGCAGAAATAGTGCCAAGTAACTTCTGGGCTAGGGTAGAAAAAGGATCTAAAATCCCTCTGGCTCTGTCTCGGGGACACTGACCCAGGAACTTATGCTAGAGGAAGGCCTGTAGCTGCTGGAAAAGCCACGTGCAGGTGGACCAGATGTGACGGCCCCTGTGAAGGCCCCCGCCAGCAGCCAGTGCCCACAGTCAGACAAGCCAGCCAGGACCCCCCCGGGGATGCCTGCCCCAGCCTTGGAGCCCTCTTTGTTGACAATGTGTGGATTAGAGATGAGCTATCCTGGCTGAAAACTGCACAAACCATAGATTCGTGAGTAAAATAAATTCTGTTGTTTTGTTAAGGTCTCCAGTGCTGTTTATACAACACTAGAAAACCACAGCAATAATCTTTGGAATGCCCAGTGGAGATCTCTCTGTTCTGCAGACGTCCAGCACAGGCAATCTGGTTCGGGCTCAATTTCCTCCTTTAGAATATTTGCTTCATAGCTTCTTGCTGAGAGATCCCTGTGCCCAGAGGGTGACCCTCCTGGTGGGGCCAGGTCAGCTACTGTCAGTGATATCACTGGCCCATGGGTCTAAGAAGGTATGGGCTGCTTTAACAAAGTCCTGTAGACTTGATAACTTAAAAACAACAGAAATTTATTTCTCACAGTTCTGGGGGCTGGAAGTCCCAAGATCAGAATGTCAGCATGGTCCAGTGATGACCATTCTCCAGGTCACAGACATCTTATGGTACCCTCACATAGTAGAAGGGATGAGGAAGATCTTGGAGTCTCTTCTACAAGGACATTAATCTCATTCAAGAAGGCTCCACCCTTATGATCTAATCACTCCAGAGGCCACCACCTCCTAATACCATTATCATCTTGAGGGATAGAATTTCAATGTATAAATTTGGGAGAGACACAAACATTCTGGCCACGAGAGACTGACATTTCTTTGCTAAAGCCCCAAAGTGGAGCCAGCAGGGACCCCATCATTCTCCCAACAGTCACTGCGTCTCTTCTTGCATCTTCTTCCTGCCCCGTCATGTCCAGAAGCTCCTGGGCTGGAAAGTGACAATTCCTGGCCAAAGAGACCATCAGCAGTCCCCAGCATTTCCATCCTGTTAATCTTGTAAGAGGTGGAGGGAGTAAAACGGAACATGGTTGCTGTCGCCCACTCTGCTTTGGATCCCACAGCTTTCTATCTCCTTTTCTCTTATTTTCTATCCACGGTAGGAATGGAGAGAAAGTACTGATGATAATGGGGATTCTGCCAAAATGTCACTATCTATAAGCTCTGCAGGGAAAGGGCTGGTCCCAGCAGCTGATGGTTTTAGAATTTGGACTGAGGTACACGTAACACCATGGCTGTCATGTATGACTATGCTGGTTGAGCACAACTCTAGAGCAGAGTCTATAAAAAGTCTATAAAATTTCACTGACTTGAACTAAATAATAAATATTTTAGGTTATGCAGACCACATAGACAGTCTCAGATACACAAGACTGCTGTTGTAGTACAAAAGTAGCCACAAACAATACATAAATGAATGGGTATAGCCATGTTTCAGTAAAATTCTATTTATTAAAAGAGATAATGAACAGATTTGGCCCAAGGCCACAGTTCACCTCCTTCCCTCTAGGAGATTCAATTCATAAAATTTAACATACATAGTCCTAACCAAGCCAGCTTTTCCACTCTACTCTTTCACCTTCATCAGGAGGTTAATTTCTCTTCACTTGCTGCCAGTAGAGTGGTATCATCTGAATATCTAAGGTTGTTGATATTTCTCCCAACAATTTTGATTCTAGCTTATGCATCATCCAGCCTGGCATTTTGCATGAAGTACTCTGCATATAAGTTAAATAAGCAAGGTAACAATGTACAACCTTGAGGTACTCTTTCCTAATTTGGAACCAGTCTGTTGTTCCATATCCAGTTCGAACTGTTGCTTCTTGACCTGAGTACAGGTTTTTCAGGAGACAGGTAAGGTGGTCTGGTGCTCCCATTTAAGAATTTTCCACAGTTTGTTGTGATCCACACAGTCAAAGACTTTAGCGTAGTCAATGAAGCAGATGTTTCTCTGGAACTCCTTTGCTTTCTCCATGATCCAACGAATGCTGGCAATTTGATTTCTAGTTCTGCCTCTTCAAAACCCAGCTTGTATTAATGCATCTGGAAATTCTCAGTTCACATACTGCTGAATCCTAGCTTGAATGATTTTGAGCATAATCTTGCTAGCATATTAAAATGAGTACAATTGTACAGTAGTTTGAACATTCTTTGGCGTCACCCTTCTTTGGGATTAGAATGAAAACTGACATTTCTCAGTCCTGTGATCATTGCTGAGTTTTCCAAATTTGCTGGCATATTGAGTGCCACACTTTAACAGCATCACCTTTTCGGATTTAAAATAGTTCAACTGGAATTTCATCACCTTCACTAGCTTTGTTTATAGTAAGGCTTCCTAAGGACCATTTGACTTCACACTCCATAATGTCTGGCTCTAGGTAAGTGACCATGTCATTGCAGTTATCTGGGTCACTAAGACCTTTTTTGCCTAGTTCTTCTGGGTATTCTTGACCCTCTTCTTAATCCCTTCTGCTTATGTTTCATTCTTACAATTTCCATCTTTTATTGTGCCCATCCTTGCATGAAATGTTCCCTTGATAGCTCCAATTTTCTTGAAGAGATTGCTAGTCTCTCCCATTCTATTGTTTTCCTCTACTTCTTTGCCTTGTTAATTGAAGAAGTCCTTCTTATCTCTCCTTACTAGTCTCTGGAACTCTGCATTCAGTTGGGTACATCTTAACAGCTATTTGTAAAGCCTACTCAGACAATCACTTTGCCTTCTTGAATTTCTTTTTCTTTGTGTTGGTTTTGGTCACTGCCAGCTTCTTCAGCATCAGTGGTTGTGGCATAAACTTGGATTACTGTGATGTTGAATGGTTTGCCTCAGAAATGACCTGAGATCATTCTGTCACAATTTTATGATAACAGGAACAATTCCAACAAGGACTTAAAACCATCCTAGTGGAGTGGTATTCAAGGAGGCAAGAGAATTGTCTGTGATGAGTCTGGAATCTTCTCTTTAGGGAAACTTCTTGGGCACTTTCCTTTTTATTTCATTGAAAAGAAGCCTTTTGTACACCCATTGTGCATCAGGCATTGTGCCGGGGCTGAGCATGTAACAATCAGACATACCCCTGGTTTTTAAGGAACTTGCAGAACTGTGGGGAAGACAGACTTTGAACAAGTCATTATAAGCGGGACAAGTCTGGCAAACAGGGAGGCTCAGAACAATGGGACCTTGCTCAGGGGAGAGGCAAGGCCATCTGATGCATCAGCAGGAAACTGGGGTCTAAAGGATGAGGAATTAGGCAGGCAGAGCTGGGGGACAAATGTTGCAGGCAGAGGGACCAACGTTCATGCCGCGGACAGCATGAGTGAGGGTGAGAGGGCCCGTAGCGCCCTTAATCCATGGCTGTGTTTCTCTCTACGACTTTCCCAGTTGTCATGTAAGAATGTGAGAGTTGAACCATAAAGAAGGCTGAACACTGAAGAATCAATGCTCTCGAACTGTGGTGTTAGAAAAGACTCTTGAGAGTCCCTTGGACAGCAAGAAGATCAAAGCAGTTAATCCTAAAGGAAATCAACCCTGAATATTCATTGGAAGAACTGATGGTGAAGCTGAAGTTCTGATACTTTGGCCACCTAATTTGAAGAGCTGACTCATTGGAAAAGACCCTGATGCTGGAAAAGATTGAAGACAGGAGAAGGGGACCACAGTAGATGAGATGCTTGGATAGCATCCTGACTCAATGGACATGAGTTTGCACAAACTCCAGGAGAAAGTAAAGGACAGCGTGGCATGCTGCAGTCCATGGGGGTCACAAAGAATCAGACATGATTGAACAACTGAACAATGATGAGGTGTCTCTCTGGTCTTTGACCTTCTAAAGACAATCAAGGCGAGTACTGTGGGACTTCCCCAGTGGTTCAGTGGCTAAGACTCTGTGCTCCCAATGCAGGGCCCCTTGGTTGGGGAACTAGATTCTTCATGCCGCAGCAAAGAGTTCACATGCCACAACTCAAGATCCCGAATGCCACAACTAAGACCTGGCACAGGCAAGGAAATAAATACATATTTTTTAAAATATCAGTATTGTAACCTGGTATATCTCACTAGTTTATATATCTGTACTACTCTGTGACAGTTTTCCAATGTTGG
>SJYV01003131.1:0-20412 GCA_006410875.1 Neotragus pygmaeus | reverse complement strand
GGGGGGGGTCTTGGGACCTTGGTTCTCTGGTGAATCCACAGGGTTGTTGTAGAAGAGATGTCAAGGCTCATTCCTGGTTTGAGGTTGAGTGAGCCAAACATTATCCGATTGGTGATGCTCAAGATTGTTGCATTCCACTGTGGTTCTGATCCTCAGAAGGAAAAGATGACTGAAGCTTTGGAGAGAGTCTCATCACTGCGATAGCTTCTTGTCAGTGTTTCTTTCCCCAGCCTTCTCACCCAACAGGATACACGCCCTGAAAAGTTTGCAGTAGGTCACTCTTTCTGTTTTTTGGGCCTCACCATGCTGCATGCGGGATCTTAGTTCCCCGACCAAGGATGGAGCCTGTGTCCCCTGCAGTGGAAGCACTGAGTCTTAAATCATTGGACGACCAGGGAAGTCCCAATATGTTACTTTAAAAAAAAAAATTATATTTATTTGACTGCTCCAGATCTTAGTTATGGCATGTGGGATCTAGTTCCCTGACCAGGGATTGAAACTGGGCCCTCTGCCTTGGGAGCATCTTAGCCACTGGAGCAGTGAAGTCCTCCTCTTTACTTCCGAAGAATATTTTCACTTGGTAATTCTACATTGGCAGCTATTTTCTTTTTAGTATTTTGGAGATTTAATTCCACTATCTTTAAAAAAATAATTATTTTTATTGTTATTTATTTTTTGTCCATGCTGCACAGAATATGGGATCTTAGTTCCCCCACCAGGGATCAAACCTTTCCCCGCTGTGTTGGAAGCATGGAGTCTTAACCACTGTGCTGCCAGGGAAGTCCCCTCCACCGTCTTCTGGTTTATATTTTACTGTTGAGAAGTTAACTGTCAGTCTTATTGCCGCTTCTTTGAAGGTAACCTTTTTCTCCATTTCTGGTGACTTGTAAGATTTTCTCCAAATTTGTTTTCATTTCATTTTGTTATTTCCATGTTGTTGTTCAGTTGCCTAGTCATGTTCGACTCTGTGATCCTGCGGACTGCAGCACGCCAGGCTTCCCTGTCCTTCACTACCTCCTGGGGTTTGGTGTGTGTTCTTATTTATCCTCCTTAGGGTTTGTAGGGCTTCTTTTATTCGGCTGCCTTGGGTCTTAGTTGTGGCACATGGGATCTTTCTCTGCGGTGCACAGGCTCTCCAGTTGTGGCACTCGGGCATTAGTAGTTGCAACATACAACTTAGTTCCTCAGCCAGGGAAATCTTAGTTTCCTATCAGGGATGGAACCCGAGCTCCCTGCGTTGCAAGGCAGATTCTTAACCACTGCATTACAAAGTGCCTGTAGGGATTCTTGAATATGAGGCTGCCCTTAAGTACCTCCGAGGACCTTGCTTACAGCTCAGCATCTCTGCCCCTCTGCCTCATGAATACTCCCTTAGCCTTTGGCAGCTAGCTGGTTGGCTGTTTCCTCTCTGCCTCCAGAATTCCCCTCTCCCAATCAAGCAGTGGGACTCCAGGACTCAGCTTTCATTGTCAGTGCCTCCGGTTGGATTCCTGGGTCGGGAAGATCCCCTTGAGAAGGGATAGGCTACAGAATGGGAAAGACTAGAGATCTCTTCAAGAAAATTAGATACCAAGGGAACGTTTCATGCAAAGATGGGCTCGATAAAGGACAGAAATGGTATGGACCTAACAGAAGCTGAAGATATTAAGAAGACGTGGCAAGAATACACAGAACTGTACAAAAAAGATCTTCACGACCCGGATAATCATGATGATGTGATCACTAATCTAGAGCCAGACATCTTGGAATGTGAAGTCAAGTGGGCCTTAGAAAGCATCACTACGAACAAAGCTAGTGGAGGTGATGGAATTCCAGTTGAGCTGTTTCAAATCCTGAAAGATGATGTTGTGAAAGTGCTGCACTCAATACGTCAGCAAATTTGGAAAACTCAGCAGTGGCCACAGGAGTGGAAAAGGTCAGTTTTCACTACAATTCCAGAGAAAGGCAATGCCAAAGAATGCTCAAACTAGTGCACAATTGCACTCATCTCACATGCTACTAAAGTAATGCTCAAAATTCTCCAAGCCAGGCTTCAGNGCTATGGTTTTTCCTGTGGTCATGTATGGAAGTGAGAGTTGGACAGTGAAGAAGGCTGAGCACCGAAGAAATGATGCTTTTGAACTGTGGTGTTGGAGAAGACTCTTGAGAGTCCCTTGGACTGCAAGGAGATCAACCCTGGGATTTCTTTGGAAGGAATGATGCTAAAGCTGAAACTCCAGTATTTTGGCCACCTCATGCGAAGAGTTGACTCATTGGAAAAGAATCTGATGCTGGGAGGGATTGGGGGCAGGAGGAGAAGGGGACGACGGAGGATGAGATGGCTGGATGGCATCACGTACTCGATGGATGTGAGACTGAGTGAACTCCAAGAGACAGTAATGAACAGGTAGGCCTGGAGTGCTGCAAATTATGGGGTCGCAAAGAGTCGGACACGACTGAGTGACTGAACTGAACTGAACCCACTCCAGTATTCTTGCCTGGAGAATCCCCATGGATAGAGGAGCCTGGCAGGCTACAGTCCATAAAGTCGCAAAGAGTCAGACACGACTGAACGACTAAGCCCAGCACAGCACATTTCCAGGCACAGAAGTGGACGTTTGCTGGAGCCCTGATAGAAGCGAGAGCTGAGCACCACGTCCCTTCTGCACCTGCCAACCACCCCCTTCTCCAACTTCAGGGTGTCATTCAAGAACTCGGTGGCATCTTCCAAACCGTCCCCCCTCCAATAAGTGCTTATCGGCTATCTATCATAACTGCACGAAGGAGGCATATTTTGAGGGTGTTTTGCCAACTGTGTCGACAGTGCATGTGTACAGCCTATCAGAATGAAATGTGAGGAGGAGCAACAGCCCACGCTTAGACATAAAGCCGATATCCAAGGGAACTTGCTCACAATTTCCTTACAGGAAAGCTGAGAAAAACGAACTATTAGTCTTCTGTCCACTTTATGTGTTTTGCTAGAAATAATTAACAGAAAACCAACCGGTTAAAAATACTCAAATTTAGATATGAGACTTAGATTTAAAAAAAAATTTATTTATTTGGCTGTGTCAGATCGCAGTTGTGACATGCGGGGCCCTCTGCTGCAGCACACGTGGTCTCTAGTTGTGGTGGGTGGGCTTAGTTGCTCTGCGACATGTGGGATCTTAGTTCCCCGAACAGGGATCAGACTCATGTCACCTGCGTGGGAAGGTGGATTATTAACCACCGGGCCATCAGGTTTCTGAGCTGCCAAATATGACATCTGGCTTGGGGAAAATAAACAGAGAGGACATAAAAGCAGAAAAGCAAGCCCACGAGGGCAAAAAATATGACTCATGAGGGCAAAAGCTAAAATTGGTTAAACTGAATTAAATTTCCACCAAAAATCTCTTGGAAAACCATGATCTTAATGAAAATATTTTTAAGAAATAATGAAATAGAAAAACAATTTAATTGCATTGTATAGAATTAAACTGACTTCACAGAGTAACGTTTCACTCCAGGGGAAATCTTCACTGATGGGAATCCTTCTGCACGGCATGATTCTTATAAAAAATTTAGCTTTGGCCTGCCACCTGGGCTCATGACTGAGCAAATTCAGTGGAACTGAAATGATCTGTAAACAGTGCCATACAGAGCCTCCAGCAAGTCCCAACAGGAGACTCACCGTGCAGACTCCAGGGTTTCGGAATAGACCCACGACTCCTTTTACAGCAACTGTCCTTTTGAGGGTTCCCAGGTGGATCAGTGGCAAAGAGTCCGCCTATAATGTGGGAGACCCGGATCCCATCCCTGGGTCAGGAAGATCCTCTAGAGAAGGGCATGGCAACAACCCACCCAGTACTCTTGCCTGGAGAATTCCATTGACCAAGGAGCCTGGTGGGTACAAAGAGTCAGACACGATGGAGCGACTTTTTTTTTCTTTCTTCTTTTGAGAAACAGTCCCTGCTCCCTCATCATGGGAATCAAGAGACCATATGGTCTGAGTTGCCCATCAAAACCTACAAAGCTGATTTGAGGAGTAATTAACATTAGCTCAGAAATAGATGTGACTGTCTCTCTGGGAACAATGACTGTTCGCAGTGTCTTATGTTAGGGCTTCTTGGTCCATGGAATTCTCCAGGCAAGAATACTGGGTGTGTTGCCATGCCCTTCTCCAGAGGATCTTCCCGACCCGGAGATGGAATCCGGGTCTCCTGCATTACAGGCAGATTCTTTACCACTGATCCACTTGGGAGGCCCTCAAAAGCAGAGTCGTGGCTTCCCTGGTGGCTCAGAGAGTAAAGTCGTCTGCCTGCAATGTGGGAGACCTGGGTTCGATCCCTGGGTCAGGAAGATCCCCTGAGAAGGAAACGGCAATCCATTCCAGTATTGCCTGGAGAATCCCATGGATAGAGGAGTCTGGTGGGCTGCAGTCCATGGGGTCTCAAAGAGTCCGACATGACTGAGTGACTTCACTTTCACGTTAGGGGAGAGGATAAGATTGTCTTTGTGTAAAGAGTAGCTGCATCTTGTCACATGGAGGCATAAAGTTATTCTTACCATTTTGTATGAAGTTCAAATATGCATAGAAGTGTTTATGGATACTGAGGAGCCCCGGCTGTGGTTCCTCTCAGTCCCAACCCATCCAGACTGCCGGGTGCTGCTGGGGCTGAGAAGCTGCCGTAAGGGACGTGCGAGGGAGCTGGGGGGAGAAAGGATATGAGCCCCTTCCTGTTATCAGAGCAACCACAGCAATGCAGCTTCACTCTGGCAGCAACAGCTGGTCCTGGCAGTGCGGTGAGCCCCCGATGGCAGTATTCCTCGCAGGGCCCCTCCTGGACCATGTGCGCATTGTACGTATGTCTTTGCCATTCCCCAACCAGGGATCGAACCTGGGCCCGCTGCAGTGGAAGTGCGAGTCTTAAGCACTGGACCACCAGGGAAGTCCCGCCTCCACCTTTTATTTTTCATTCTTTTTAAACATTTTATTTATTTTTGGCTGTGCTGATTCTTCACTGCTGTGCAGGCTTTCTCTAGTTGGCGGTGAACGGGGGCTACTCCGTGGTGTGCGAGCTTCTCACTGCAGTGGCCTCTGCTCTCGCGGAGCACAGGCTCAACAGTTGTGACGCGTCGGCTCAGTTGCTGCTCTGCATGTGGAAATCTTCCTGGATCAGGGATTGAACCTGTGTCTCCTGCCTTGGCAGGTGGATTGGTTACTAATGAGCCATCACGGAAGCCCTGCATCTTGACCTTTTGATAATGCCAACCTCTTTTCTTTGCTCCCCAGAATTGGGAACAAATGAGCTTCCCAGGTAGCTCAGTGGTAAAGAATCCACCTGCCAAGGCAAGAGATGCAGGAGACCTGGGTTTGATCCCTGGGTCAGGAAGATCCCCTGGAAGAGCAAATGGCAACCCACTCTAGTTATTCTTGCCTGGGAAATCCCATGGACAGAGGAGCCTGATGGGCTGCAGTCCATGGGGTCACAAAGAGTCGGCCACGACTGAACAACTCAACACGCACACACACTCGGGAGCAGTAACTCTGTCCTGGGACCACCACGGCTGCGACACCCAAGTCCCCAGGCCCTTTCCTTTCCCTATTTACAACTGCTGTGGCCTCCTGTTGGAGCTGTTACAGCCACAGCCCTTTGAGAGAGTCATTTTCTAGGCAGGTTGATAAGAAGTCTAGGGGTCACCAAGGAGAGAGGGGTCTGGAATTCTCAAGGAGGAAGANACTGCTGTGGCCTCCTGTTGGAGCTGTTACAGCCACAGCCCTTTGAGAGAGTCATTTTCTAGGCAGGTTGATAAGAAGTCTAGGGGTCACCAAGGAGAGAGGGGTCTGGAATTCTCAAGGAGGAAGAAAGGACAAACTTTTTTCCTTCTCTACATTCCTTAGGATTATATAACAACAATGTATTCTGCCTGAGGACAGTCTCTGGATTAAACCTTCTGGCTAATTCTGCTATCTTAAAATGTAAATTATGGGAGTAGGTCTTGTGAGGTCTTTACAACCTCCAGACTTTCTTTTGATTTACTGGAGAGTATATAACTCCATTGTTGGCACTAGCAAAGGGGTACTCTTTCCACCCCCTTCTGATGCCTATGTCAGAAGCTTTCTCTATCTCCTTTATACTTTAATAAAACTTTATTACACAAAAGCTCTGAGCGATCAAGCCTCCTCTCTGGCCCGGGATTGAATTCTTCTCTGGGGGCCAAGAATCCGTCGTGATTCAAACAACCTTTCACCTCCTCGGTACTTTTCTGTGTACATACCTCCTCCCCAGCTGTCTGCGCCCTGTAGGAGAGACGGCCTAACTCCTTCAGAAGATCCCACACCCTGCCCGATGACAACTGGATTCTCACCTCACGTTCGTCCTCATCCTCCTGGCAGAGAAAATGGGCACTCCATTGCCTGTTCTCTTCCAGGAAGACTTCTTTCCCTTAAAGACCATCTCGTACTCCCCGCCCCCCCTACCGTCTCCCTCCCGCTCTCCTGCAGGAAGCCCGTCTGTCCCACCTTCTGTCCCTTGGCACTCTCTGGGCCTTTCAGACGCAGTGGTATGAAAGCCAGGAGAAAGAAGGTCCAGCCCCTTCCCTCCTCCCCGGCCCCCCAGGCAGTCTTAGCAGCAGGAGAAAAGAGCACTCTGTAAGAAGCTCTGCTAGAAAAGGGTGCAGTGACATTCATCTCCTGAAGACAGGAGATGTTGAGTGACAGGACTCCAGGAGCTCTGAGTATTGGGAAACACACACCAAAGGTTTGAAGATTCAGAAGTCTGTTTCATGTCTTTATTGACAAGAGGGGGGGAAAAAAGGGTCACAGCATTTCAGACTTTAATCAAAGACACAAACGCAACAAAGGGCACCCACAATGTGACAGGCATGGTCCCTAAGGCCTGGCTCTAAGGCCATCCTGGAGGGTGTGGGTGACTTCTCAGCCCTTTCCCTCAGCATCTGTCTCTTCCTCCTCTATGCCTCACGGACACCCCTGAGATCAGTTATAGCTGTGCATAAACGAAGCCACTCCAGAGGAGGCTGGGCCCTGCCTGGCCAGCGTCGTCCACGTGGTGGCCCTGGGCAGCTGGAGAGTGTGGGGCACTGCTCACGTGACCCCCCAGCCAATGGCCAGGCCTCTCTCTGGAGCGGTCAGCCGGGCTCTCCCCGAGGGAGCCGACTTTCAAGAAAAAAACACCAACTTGGTTCACGAAGGACTTGGGTAAAATACTTTCCCAGAAACCTTAAGAAACAATCCCTCTCAGATTCCTGAAGCTCTCCTTCAAACAACTGAGACCGTCTCTGGGTGCCGGGAGGGACCTGGCGAAAGGCAGCCCGCTGGTCCTCTAGGCGCTCAGCGAGGGGCACGCCCGTCTTCACAGACTCCACGACGGACCTGTGAAAAGCCCGAGGAGAAAGATGCATCCAGAGGGGCTGGCCCCCTCTGCCCTCCAGCCTCCTTGCTCCTGCTCGCTGGCTTGGGACCAGAGGCTGGTTTTCAGACGAGCCCCAGGCAAGCAGGTCTGCTTGGGCTTGAGGCCCCAGATGCCAAGGCTTGCCTCCTTTCAGTCTGATGGTGCTAATTCCCACTGACCAGAGTTCCTCACCCACCGTCCTCTGGTTGTCAGCAGCTTTTCCTTGACATGTTCAATTTTTTTTTCCACCTGAAAGAGGTCAGCGTGGACACCTGCAACCATTCTGCAGGGTAACTGTTTATTGTAGGCAGCAGTTCCGCTAACATTTTACAGTTCTAAGAATCCTGGGCAGGGGCCAGACGTCCGTGGTGCCGACATGCATGTTCACGCTGGAGTGTAGACACAGCGTGTCAGCAGGCGCCCTGGACACACACTTCTCCCCTACTCTACACACAGACGTGTGAGGGCAACATGAGGTTCTTGTCTGGGCAGGGGCCAGTCACAGGCTCAAAAGACACTTGGCACAGTCGATAGTCACTTTAAAGAAACCCTGAGCCCAGAGCCATGCGGTGAGCAGCTGTGGGGGGCTGGGGGCAGAGGGAACCTCAGCTTAGAGCCACGGGCCTGAGGGATCTTTTATGAACAAAGTGCTCCCCACAGGCCCCTCCCCTTCTCTGGACCACCTGCCATACTGGGAAAGTCACCCAGGGAAAAGCCAGGGTTCTCTGGCCCCTTTGAGCTCCATGACTGCTCACCAAGACTCGGAAGCTCAGACAGCAACCCAGTTATGAGCTCTGAGGCTGTGTCGAACAGCGCTGGATCCTCGACGCCTCGGCCCCCACAGAAGGAAGTGGCGGTAAGGGCTGGGTCAGATGAGGGGGTCCTGGGCCCGCCCGGCAAATGCACACACACTACGGAGGGTGGCGGGGGCTCACGACCACTGCCAAGGTCAGAAACCAAGAGACACAAGTATCGCACTTTGGATCAAGGCATTTCCAAGAGACGACCACAAGAACAGAGCCACTTTTGATACTACAACCTATGTTTGGCAACTTTCAGAGAAAACGGCTGTCTCCACCCCAAGGCATCAGAGGGTCCAAAATCCCTTTATCCTCAGCCCCAGTTTTAAAAAGTCAGGGAAGGAAGATGGGCCAACGGAGGGCAGGCAGAGGCTGCAGAAGCAGTCACACCAACTACCTACAGACTCACCAGTCTGCTGCCTGACTCCGTGCAGGATACCGCCTGCCCTGAACCTCTTCTTGGGGAGAAGGGGAGCTAACTGGGGTGGGGGTGGGGTGCCAGCTGCTGGAGAGAAATGAGGCAAGCCAAACATGGGGCAGCTGGTGACCTGAATCCAGAGCTGCGACCCCCTCCATCCTCCCCTCCTCAAAGAGGCTTTGTTCATAGGAATGTGGGGGTGCTCTGGCGACTCTACCCTTCACCGAAACCTCAGTTTAACAGCCTAATCCAAACTCCTCTGCGTCTGCTGCGGTAGTCTGGGGTGTGTGGGAGAGAAAGGTGGTGTGTGAAGCAGCTGCCCACATCCAACAGGGCACACTCAGGTGAAAACATGGCACAGCTCAGGACCACCCTCTTGCATGTGCTCCAGCTTCCAGGAAGTACAGCATCTGCAAGGACCCAGGCCTTTCTCCTCCCCGCCCCATCCCGAGACAAGCTCCACCTGGGAACCCAGCCCAGTGCTCTTGGAGACGTTTGTTACAATACCGGCTAAAAAA
The DNA here is from genome assembly GCA_006410875.1 of Neotragus pygmaeus. Taxonomy (NCBI): domain Eukaryota; kingdom Metazoa; phylum Chordata; class Mammalia; order Artiodactyla; family Bovidae; genus Neotragus; species Neotragus pygmaeus. Next base: position 11,306 of record SJYV01003131.1, on the reverse strand, counting down.
AGAAAAGCAGGTTTCTGAGAAGGTATTGTGCAGCCGAAAGTGGCATCTGTCTTCGGGTTCCTGTGGGTGGGGGTGGGGCTCCTTTGGTTTTGACCAGAACTCTTCTCTGCTGGGGGCCAGGCGCGGCTTGGCTTGGCAGTAGCTCGGTTACTGTACAGGAGTGAGACTGAACTTCACAGACGTGCTCGGTTGGGCGCGCTCGTCACTGAGGACTCGGGAGTTTACATCCGAGACCCTCTCTCCTGAAGAATCTGGAAGGGCAAGGCAGGGGAGACAGGCTTGGACCCTGGGTGTGCACTGCTTTTAGGTGGGGTGGCTTCCCAGCCCACTGAGGGAGGAGAAAGAGACCAGAGCCGCTTCCCACTGGACCCGGTGGAGCAGCAGCAGGATGACCCGTTATTCCAGGAAGCAAGACAGCACTCCCGAAGCACCGCAGTGGGAAGACGCTGGGGCAGGGCTTATGCGCTGCAGGGCCACCTCCCCTGAGCGGAGGGACACAGGCCAGCTCACCACACGTGGTGGAGGACCACCACAGGCAGAGAAGGACCACCTCCCGAGCGGAGGGACACAGGCCAGCTCACTGCACGTGGTAGACCACCGCATGTGGTGGAGGACCACCGCATGTGGTGGAGGACCAATGCACAGGGAGGAGGACCACCTCCCCTGAGCGGAAGAACACAGCCAGCCCACCACAGGTGGAGGAGGACCACCTCACACGGAGGAGGTCCACTGCACAGGGAGGAGGACCACCACACACAGTGGAGGATCACCTGACATGGAGGAGGACCACCTCCCCTGAGCAGAGGGACACAGCCAGCCCACCTCAGGCGGAGGAGGACCACCTCACGCGGAGGAGGACCACCACACACAGTGGAGGATCACCTGACGTGGAAGAGGATCACCTCCCCTGAGCGGAAGGACACAGGCCAGCTCACCACACGTGGAGGAGGACCACCTGTCCTGAGCAGGACACAGGCCAGGCTCACCATACACTGATGATGGAGAACCACTGTGGGTATGTGTGCGAGGGGCACAGTGGAGGAACGAGAGAACAGCGTGCAACAAGCTCCCAGCAGCCTCAGGGAGTTGGGGTGAGGCGGAGGGGTGGCGTGGGGGCGCCACAGAGGTGACCAAATACCTTTTCTCTTGAGACAGATAGAGAACGGTCTCAAACTATAAAGGCAGAATACTTCCAACTCTGAGTTTCGGAATTCTCACCTTATAGGAATCAGCGGCTGTTAGCTTTTCTTCTTCACTGATCTGACAGAGCCTGGGATAAGACTACCCTACTTTAGTTCATGTGTCCTAAACTAAAAGCCTACGTCACTGCTTCAGAAATCCTGGTTTAAATGACATTAGTCAAAGGGCCACGATGAAGGGGAAATGCAAAGCTGGCCTGAGAAGGAAAGGAAGAACCGGCGAGCAGCAGTCCAGGCGGGGCCAAGCAGGGGCTGGGAGCACAGTCAGGCACAGACGCCGGGCAGGGCGGCTCACCTTCGCCTTCTCGCTCGGCTCGATGACAATGCCGTTGGTAGAATTATTTAGTTCTCTGGAGACAACACAGAGGAACTCTGCCTGATCCTCGTTCCCATAGTTATAGGAAGATCCGATGCTGATTAGCTGATCAAACAAGAACACGGTCAACATACAAACAGGGATCTTAAAATACGTGCCACAAGAATCAAACCCTCTTCCTGACTGAGCTTTGTTTTGCTTCTCAAAGGACGAAGAATTAGCTGAGACTATCAAGGCCCCAGGGGATGCCTGGATCCCAGTTATTCACCAGAGCATCACTCACAAGGGTTTCCAGCTGTGGCCTGGCTTCCATCCCTGGCTGGTTACTAAGCCAGGCAGCACAGCCACAAAATCAACCAACTGACCAAACGAAAAAACACGAATTCTTAAAAAAACAAACAAACAACTTTGTCTTTAAAATTTTATACCAGGGAAAAAATACTTCTGAAGTGGAGGTATGACATTTTGCAACCCAAAGCTGAACAAGAACGAGGCACACACAGAATTGATTCTGCCTTGGAAGGTAACTGTGAGGAGTCACCCAGTACTGGTGCTGAAGACAGAGAAGCCTGTGTTTGGCCTATGATGTAATACTGCTAACCCAGTAACTGTCATTTAAGCAGACTATCTGGTTGCAGTTCAGCTGACCTCTTAAACTCCACACAGAAACAAGCACGATTCACTGAATTTATAATATGGTCCTTCGAGTCATGCTCAGCCTCCCTGGTTTTGAAGACAATAGATGAACAACTCTGCCATCTAACGGAAGAAAACCGTAAAATCCTGGTTCTCAAATGCTTTGTTTCGATGCTGTGGTTGTGAGCACAAAGCTAAAGAACAGAAACCCACAGGCTGCCGGGGAAGGACCTCGCCAGGCTCCAGCTCCCCTTCATGCCATGCCTGCTCACCACACCACGTGAACAGGGAGGGTCACTGCTAAACCCTGGTCTTCTTCAGCTACTTATTCTAGAATGTGTCAACAAAGCACTTTTGAAAGGAATCCCTGAAAGAGAAAAACCCAAAGAGGCACTTGCAAGCCTAAAGAAGCTGGCTGGCTCCCTCTGGGCAGAATCACGCGCAAATTCTGGATATGAAGCCTGGAGACACAACACTATTCTCAGTTTTACCCAGCTCATCACATCCTACCATGCAGAGTCCACATGGAAGGGCTCTTTTCCCCTACCCGACTCCTACGGTGACTAACTGGCTACATGGTGACAGAGTATGGGCTCCTAGGCTGAGATACACCCTATGAAATGTTGTTGTTTAGTTGCTAAGTCGTGTCCGACTCTTTTGCGACCCCATGGACTGTCACACACCAGGCTACTCTGTCCATGGGATTCTCCAGGCAAGAATACTCGAGTGGGGTGCCATCCTCTTCTCCAGGGGATCTTCCCAACCCAGGGATCAGATCTGTGTCTCCTGCACTGGCAGGTGGATTCTTTACTACTGTGCCACCAGGGAAGCCCCAAGAAACATTACCTGTTCAAATTTCCAACCATCGGACATGGTGGATACCATCTGCGTGAGCTCCTCCTCTTGGCACTGCAGGACTCTGTACACGTGCTTCACGGGGCCCTGTGACAACCACACACAGGCTCTGAGCAACAGTTTCAGGGACACAACAGTTTGCAGCTGCCTTGGTGAAGCTCTTCAGAAGAATAAAGACTGGAAAGGAGTGTGCTTGGAATTTTGGCAGCCACCACTACCCCCTTTCAAGCCACTCTGTAGTTTCTCAATAAAAACTTATACAAGGAAGGAAAGAAAGAAAGAAAGAAAATACAGGGTCCAAGAACATGAATAAAACAAAATAATCTTGAACTTCAGAAATATGAATTATGTGAGCGACCATGCTAATAAACTTATGACTTCATCTGTTTCCCAAAGGAGAAAACAGAGTAAAATTACTCAGGACAAAAAGGTCACATTTTCTTCTTCAGTCTTTATAGCTGATGCACATGCTGAAAATGATACCTTATATGAAAACAATACACTGAACAGGGCTCTACAGGGTACAAACGCTCAAGCTATTCTACCCTCTGCTGAAGCTACCTGAAACTGTTTCAGTGCTACACACGGTAACATTCCTGTGCAGACAAGCCTATAATAAAAAATAAATACTTGGCCTTTGTCGGTGCCTCTGAAAAACTATGTCAACTCCTGAGCCGCAGCAGTGTTTTTTGTATACTAATAAGCTGGTCACCAGAAAGACCCAGGGGGTTAGAGGGTTAGAACTTGTGGCCCCACTCCCTGATCATGGGGGAAGGAGGAGAGACCAGAGATTGAGTACAATCACCAAAGGACAATGATATAGACAACCTTTCCTCCCAAAGGAACCATCCTGAAGAAGCCCTAAATGACGGGGTTCAGGGAGCTTCCAGGTTGGCAAACACATCCATGTGCTTGGTGGGGGGGGTAATGGATGCTGGGGGCTACACGGGGACAGAGGACCCTTTAGGCCTTCACCCCATGAATCTCTGCATCTGGCTGTTCATTTACATCCTTCATAATAAACTATAGTTAAGTGTAGCATTTCCCGAGTTGCACCAATTATTCTAGTGAATTACTGAACATGAAGGAGGCATTGTGGGAACCCAGATCCCAACTAGCATCCATGCCCCAGGCAGTCTGACACTGACTTGGGTGGTCGATGTCGGGACAGATCTGAACTGTTGATCACCTGGAGGGTGTCAAAGATGAGAAAGGTCGTGTGCTGGCCAGACTCAACTCTCTAGAACAGAAGCTAGATCAGGAAGCCAAAAGGCTGAGCAACTGAGACGGACACCCCAGAGCCACAGTACAAAGGCCCCCACGCTTGACCTACGTCGACACTTGTGACCTGGCCCACAGGGAACGGGAAGCCGGTTGTCAGACGCCTAAGGTGGCCACAGGGAAGCAGGCTCGCCAGATGTGTTCCTGTTCACAGGACAATTCCAGGCGCACAGGATTCAGTATTTAGCAGTCAGGTACCATCGGTGTTGGGTCCAAAGCTGCACACTTACTGCCCATCCGAGAAGATGAGAGAACCAAACAGCAGCCCAGGTTCAGAACAATGACGCCCAGTTATGGAGCAAGGGTCAGTTACCTTCTATCGGATTTTAAGACAATCTGGACCATTTTCTTAAGAATGATGAAAACTTATCCCATTTTTAAAAGGATGAGCTGGCTTCAGCTGTCTGGAAAATTGGAACAGTCTGGGAAATACTGGATGAATGAAAGCAGCTGCTAGGCACCGAGGGCTACAGGCCCTAAGCGCTGCACCCGGCTCTTCTAGTCTTCACTGCAGACTTGGAAGGCAGGTGTCGGCTTCTTTCCACACGGAGGACACTGGTATTCAGGGCACAATGTCTTGCCCAAGCAGTGTGGCGACTAAGTGGACTGGAGGTAGAGCTCAGATACGAGCCCACATCCGCCTGACAACACTACAGTCTTTCTCGTATACTTTGTCCTTCTGAACAAGGTTCCATTCAATAAGGTGCTAAGATGAAAAACAAGAAAATTCCTTCCATATAAAACGTAGGACAAATCTTGCGACAATTTCAATCACCCCAGCTGCACACTGCGGGAACCAGCAGGCGTTTCACACTGTACGATGCAGAGCATCACGAAGAGCCAACAGTGGACGCAGCTGTCAAAGTCCCAGCTACTTAAGATAACCGTACTGCCTCTTCTTTACTCTCCTCTTCCCAAGTAAACCATCACCACTCTCAAATGCACCAGGATCCATCTCACAGCCAAAAACGCTTCCGGGGATAGCAGAGTAATAGGATGGTGGAAGCCAATGAAGCCAAGCGAGGCCACTGGAAAAACCTGGGGAAGAGGCCCTCTACATCCCGGGCTTTACCTGCCTGCCTGCCAGGCGTGTCTCCTTTCAACACAGACAAGGTGAAGCAGATACCAAGTTTGAGGAGACAGCCATGGAAATCCACACGCAGCCTTAAGGTGATGTGGACAAATGTAAAAGGGGACATCTTTGAACGACATCAACCCCACTGCCCACCCAGAGTCCCACTAAATAAAGGGGACAGGTGGAAAGATCAGTTAATATCAAAAGGGTCTTGACATTCCTAGAGTGAAAAAGCTTCCAGCTTGGTATAAATCCATGAGCCTCAAAATCGAAAAAACTAATTAACTTAATTATTGTCATCAAATAAAAACCTTACAGCACTCTCAAGGAACTCACTGACGGCAAAGAACTGAGACTGTTCAGGTGCCATTTGAATGGTTTCAAATGTTATACTTGATGGTACCATTAAAACTTATATTAAGCAATCAAAGGTTTGTTTGTTTAATGTGAAAAACTGAGGATGGATGAGATTCGCAGAATGTCTAAGCTATTACGTATCTGTCATAGTGAAAGAAGCCACGTAAACACACCAGGAGATGGCAAAAAAACTGGTGACGCTAGATCATATTCCACATGGTAACCTGCAAACCAACTATGAGTTCATCTTTGAACGTTAAAAAGGAGCCTTTCATCCCAGGTTTCAGCACACACACACACACACACACACACACACACACACAAAAGCCTTTCAGCCACTGGCCAGATGGAGAATAAATAAATGAGTAAGCCTCCTTTCCACCTTCTCAAAGTGCTGGAGATAAAACGGAGAACAGACTTCATTGTCATAGGGGTCAGGTGTTCATCCAGATAATTCCATTCAGAGCCAGAAAAGAAAAACTGATTCGTGAAGTCTAACACAGAACATGCAAGGAACAAGTTTCTACTTTTGAAATTCTGTATTGCGATGGATCTCAAGAAAGCAACCATCACCAGTATCTGATGGGACAGGAGATAAGTCATGCTGGAGCCAGACTCTGTCCCATTAGTGCAGTTAAACCCTCTTAAAATACCTGCCAGGTTTTCCTGCTAGACTTTAAGCTTCTTGAAGGCATGGACCTCCTATCAGTCAGGGCCCCAAGGGCCTAAGAGAAGTTATTGTGGCCACTTGCTTAAGACTGACGATGGGTGATGTGCCATGAAACGAGCGAAGTGTGCCTCACTGCCTTCCTGCTCTAACTACACAGCAAATTCGGTTGGAATTTTTGTCACCAAATCTACTAAGAAAATCCGGACTTCCTAAAAGAGAAGCTTGGTATTACTTTCTTAGAAGCGTGATTCACAAGCCATGTACGAAGCCTATGCCATGCAAGAGTCCGTAGCAGCTGGCTGTTGACATGGTCACAGGCTGAAGGCTGGTCCTCATAGAGAAGCCAACAAGTAAACAGGTAGAAACAAGACCTCACTCGGCCCCCATGTGGACATGGAGGGAGGCAGACGCTCTGCTGGAGAGAACAGGCTTTGAACCTCAAGTACGGTGACTCCTCCCACTGCCATATGGCAAGCAGCCACTATTTCCCGTTCTTCTAAGGGGACATAGGCCTGTTTCGTTCTCTTTGGGATTTCTCCTCTGTTTCCCTGTTCTGAACAAGTCTGGTGGAATATGTGCTGCCTGTCTGGCAGATGGACCGTATGCCAAACGGAGACCTCCGGCTCACAGGGGAGACGCAGGGCTCTCAAATGGTACACTGTCCGTTTCTAATCACCCCAGACATGGGGACAAAGGCTGACACATGGGACATTTTCCCCTCAAGAGCTCAAAACCCATTACCTGTGAAGTTCTGTTCTCGTTGTCCCGTATTCTTTCCTTAACCAGTCGCACGAGAGATGCAATGTTGTAAAACTCCGCTTCCTCCAGCACACCTAGGAGGAGGACCAACCCGAGGTTAGAGGTGTGTGACCTCCCCAAAAAACAGCAGAAAGAGGCTGGGGAACACGTGCTTGCTAAGAACTGCATCTCTCACTGCAAGTCTCGTCTGCCTCCTGCAGCCTCGGGAGCGCTCCTTTGCTGTTTGCTGGGTGCCTGTGACCTGCTCCCCAACGTCAGCGAGGCAGGCACAAGGGTCTGCTCCATTTACTGTTTCGCCCCTGCGGTTCTCACCTGCCACCTCCCCTGGCTCTTCCTGCTCCTGCCCATCAGCTGCAGGACGCCTTAACCGTATGTCACTCAGTTCCTGGAGCTAGTCCCGATGGATAACTCTTGAGCTTGCAATTGCTACCCAGTTTGTCCTAAACGTGACCAATGTCTCTCTGTGTAAGTGTAAATTTATGTGGACCAGTAAAGCAATTATCCTTCAATTTAAAATAAATAAAATTAAAAAAAAAATTATGTGGGCCAAATTTAACAAGATGCTTATTATCTGAGCAATGTAAAAAGCAGTCAATGAAAGAATCCCACGCACAGGACCTCCCCGGCAGTCCAGTCGTTAGGGTCCAGTGCTTTCATGGCCGAGGGCCCAGGTTCAATCTCTGGTCAGGGAACTAAGATACCGCACGCTGTGTGGCATGTCCAAGAAAAAAAAAAAAAGAATCCCATGCTTAACAAAATCAAAGACCTGGGACAGGACAACTAAATGGGATGTGTGATCCTGGACCAGGAAAAAAGTTGCTATAAAGACTTTTGTTGAAACAACTGACAAAATTAGAAAGTAAGCTAAAGTGTTTGTCGATATTAAATACCCTGAATTTGATAACTATATGGTGGTTACATGAGAGAAGGTCCTTGCTCTTGAGAAATAGACCAAGAAGCACTGAGGGGTCAAGTCTGTAATCTAGACTCAAGAAGTTCAGAAATAAAACTGTGGAAAAGGGGAGAGGAAGGAGGGGGGAGGAGGAGAGAGAGAATGAATGAATGATAATGCAAATATAACCAAAACTGTTGATTTTGGTGAATCTGGATAAAGGGAGTTATTTGTACTATTCTTGCCCTTCAAAATCATTTTTTTTTAAGGCGTTAGAAAAGATGCTTAAGATTCTTCTTTTGAAGAAACAAGACTACCCATGAGCTGGTAATTGCTGTGGATGGCGGGTGCATGGAATTTATTGTACTATTCCGTTACTTTGTATGCATTTGAAATGTTAAGAAAAAAAGGGGGGCATTAAAAATAAAAAAGGAGACCAATTCCTCTTTGGACTGGTTGTAACAGCAGTGCTCTTCAGCCGTTTCATTAGCGCGCACGGCCATTTCCGCGTTCTTATGCGGAGAGAATGCCCCCAGGTCAGGGTGCTCTGCATCAAGGGACAGGCTCCCGTCTTCAACTGAATGTCTCAGTGAGACGAAGAGAGAGCCTGTTAGAAAGACGTCTAGACCCACTTAAGAGTCCAAGCGCCCTACAAACCAAAAGGATGAGTCAACTAATGATGCCCCTGACAACGGGCTGGAGAATGAATTAGGTCAGATGCAAAAATCTACAAGGAAGCATGAGACCAGTCTTAAAGAAATGAGGCCAAGCCTTCATTATTCTTTTTTTTTTTTAACAGCTGCAAGTTCAAACTAAAATTGAAAGAATAAATACCTAAATGTCAGAGATTTGCTATTTCAGGCAGTGGCTATTCACTGCTAGTAATAAGTCAATGTAAAAAGAGGTCCTGATAATTGTGCAGGTCCAGAAAAAACTCTACCTCCAAAGCTGAGCTGTGTCTCTCCCTTCTCCCAAAGGAGGATGAGAACAACGGGACTCCTCCAAGACCCTCTCAGACTAGATGAGGTGATTGGAGGAACCCTACTTATGTTTAAAAAGCTTTGCTTCCTGTGTACTTGAGCCTGCTAAAAAATCTCAAAATTCAAATCTCAGGACTTCCCTGGTGGTCCAATGGCTAAGACTCCACGCTCCCAATGCAGAGGGCTCAGGGAACCAAGATCCCACATGCCACACAGCATAGCCCTCCCCCCACCAGAAAAAAAAAAAAAAAACCTGTGAAAAATACATTCCAATCTATGAAACAGCTTTAAAGATTTGACCTGAATTTTGAAGATGACCAGCACAAACAGTGTCCTTACCTTCTTCTGCCAACTCCTTTGTAATGATGAGCTTCCCATGGCGGAGGTAGTTTAGGATTGGACCAAAGTAGGTAGGGTCCCTGTCAATCAGATAGGCCCCTGTCTCGTCCTGCCAACCAAACACAAGGGTATCACTGTGGAGCTTTCATACTAAATTAGGGCAGGGTCTCCACCTGTCTGTCACAATTCACAAGTGAGAGGGCAAGTTCTATTAGATGTTTATCACTAACTACTGGCAAGAAGGCTAGCTTTACGGGTCTTGTACTTTGAGATCATTTCTGGGAGGGTGTTGCAGATGTGTAGTCATATTCGTTATCTAGGCATTGACTTGAACTTCTAAAATCTTTACTCAGACACAATTACCAATCTCTTCTCAGCCTTTTGGGTAAGATCGAGCGTAAATACAAGTACCAGCATTCTTCCTGTGGGATATCTGTCATAATGAAACAGAAGAAGAAAATGCCATAGCTGCGTGATCTAAATTTCTGCTTGAGACATTCTGACTTCTCTATTGTCCCTGAATCACATTCCTAATTCTAAGAAAACCTCCGTTTATTTGGCAGTGCTCCTGAGCTGAGGACCAACGGCAGTGGGAGTCTGCGCTGGCAGCTGTAACTCACACACTCCAGATCTGTGCCCAGAGGAAGCTTGGCATGGCCAGGACTTGGCTCTGAGCAATTTTAATCCTACTCATCTTTACAGTAAAGGGAACAAGAAGAAACTGGCTTCTACTGCAACAAATAAGATTCAGGACAGATAAAATCGTTCCTTTATAATAAGTTAGGGCAGGACAGTTTGCCTTCAGTCTGAGATTACAGGAGAGGTAGCAGATGAATAAATGAAACTAACCAATGTTTACTTGACCCTAACTCTGTTGCAAGGGAACAGCTAAGTGCTACATGGGAAACAGGCGATGCAGGCAACAGTCAATGCTTTTAAGTAAAAAACTAAAAGATGAACGTGTAAAGTTAAAAAAAATCAAACAGCTCAAACTGGGTTTGAAAATGGGTTAAGCGTCTTGTCACCTCTCAACTCTTTGGTTAGTGGCCATGCATCTTACCCAACGGTACTCTTTGGGTTTCATTTTCCCTGGTTTTAATCTGTTAGCTTAGGTTTGCATTGGCAAAGGACAAGCTCTTCCCTAGGAATATATCTGAGCTCAAACCGGGACCTAAAACAGTGACAGTTATCAGATACGAGCCCAGAGACCAGGACCACAGGAAAGAAGCGTGGATCATGACAAGCGCTTCCTGCAACTGTCGAAGCCATCATCACACCCAGGCTTTCACCCAACTTGGCAGAGGGGTCGGAGCGGAAGTCTCAGAAAGCTACCTGGATGCCTTAGCTCGCCCTGACCCAATTCTGGATGCGTCTCCCATAGGCGCTGAGGGTCCTGACGAGGAACTAGGGAAACGAGGAAGTCAGGGGAAAACTCACGCAGACCTGAGGGGCTGGGATGAGGTGCAGAGAGGAAGGGGAAATGGGGTGTGGAGCGGACGCTCACGGGTGAGGGTAGGCACAGCGCGGGGAAGCAGCCGCTGAGAACGAAGGGTGCGGTCTGAGAGAAAGTCTGCGTGCGTCTGTGGCAGAAAAGCCCCCAGGGCTAGCTGGCTGGGAAAGACGAGGAGGAGGGGGTGCCGGCCCCAGGTGCCCTTTGAAGAGAAGCGCGTCGCAGGAAATCCAGGGACCAGCCTGGGAGGAACGAGGGGGTCCGAAGGCCAGGGGCGCGCCCGAGGGCGGGGCGCACCTTGTCCGAGTCCAGCTCCGGGTCCTCCTGGCAGCAGAGGCGGCAGAGAAAAGACTTGGGCTCCCGGCCTAGGGTCTGCCTGGTGGTCACGAAGTAGGTGCCGCCCACGTTCAGCCGGACCCAGCGGGCCGCGCCACCGCCCCCTGTCCGCTCCGGCGGCCCGGGACCCGGCTCCAGCGGCTGCGCGGCGGCGGCAGGGG
>SJYV01003128.1:8585-25821 GCA_006410875.1 Neotragus pygmaeus | reverse complement strand
GACTCTTTGAGACCCCATGGGCTGTAGCTCACCAGGCTCCTCTGTCTATGGGATTCTCTAGGCAAGAATACTAGAATGAGTTGCCATTTCCTTCTCCAGGGAATCTTCCTGATCCAGGAAGTGAACTCAGGACTCCTGCGTTGCAGGCAGATTCTTTTCCATCTGAGCCTCCAGGGAAGCTACTTTCTGGATCACCAAGGAAATCCAACAGAGGCATTCTCTACTGTCATAACTGGGGTGGTGGCGGTGTGTTTGGCGTCTAGTAGAAGAGGCCAGGGATGCTGCTGAACCTCCTTCAGTGCTCAGGACAGCTCCTTTCTCCCCAGTGAAGATCAGTTTGGTCCCAAATGTCACCAGTGCTCAGGACAAGAAATTCTGACAAGACACTGATGTGGGAAAATGTTATCCTGATTCCAGTGATAGGAATGATGTCCTGTGCTTCCAAGAGTGCAACGGCCCCTTGGGATCCCTGGGGACTTATTCCAGGACCCCTACAGTTACCCACATCCGAGTGTGCTCAAGTCCTTATGCCAGCCTTCTGGATCTGCAGATGCCGAAACCAAGGACAGTGAGGGCAACTGTATTATGAAAGTCAGCACCTCTGAAATAGCCTAAAAGGTATCCATTTAGCAGCTGTTACAGCAGAAATGTGGTGGTCGTGGTTTAACTCGCCAAGTCATGTCTGACTCTTGCTGCCCCATGGACTGTAGCCCGCCCAGCTCCTCTGTCCATGGGATTTCCCAGGCAAGAATACTGGAGTGGGTTGCCATTTCCTCCTCCAGGNGCTGGGAAAGTTGAGAGCTGGAGGAGAAGGGGGCGGCAGAGGATGAGATGGTTGGATGGCATCACCAACTTGATGGACATGAGTTTGAGCAAACTCCAGGAGATGGTGAGGGACTGGGAAGCCTGCCATGCTGCAGTCCATGGGGTCACAGGGTCAGACACAAATTAATGACTGAACAAGAACAAGAAACTACTATCCTGAAACGCCAGTTTGTTCCAGAGGATAATTAAGCACTAAACTTTGAAAGTGAATTTATCTGGTTTGATTTATTGAGTCTCAATAAAAGCCACAAAATATTAAAAATTATAACAAAATTGGCTCAGTTCTGATGGGCCAGCTTCTCTGGTTTACCCATCACCTTCACCTACAATGTCAGAGTTTTTCATTACCTGATGTGTAGTCTGCCATGGACTGAGCCTGGTGGCCGACAGTCCACAGGTCCGCCAAGAGTCGGACACGACTGAGCGATCAAACACACTTGGTACACACGCAATCTGCCTACGGAGCAGAGTCTGCCTCTAACAGAAACACTTTTCTTCATTTTTATTGACTTTATTATGGACTCGATCATTCAAGAAAAAGAAACACAAAGATCTTTGATTACAAAAGAGCTAAGGTTCTGTACATAATGCTATGCCCATGCTTTTTAAAAATGTATTTGCTGCTGTTGTTTAATAAAAAACAGAAATGAATTTCTCACATACTGTGTTTTGGAGGGGCCACTTCCTGGTTCACAGGTGGCCATTTTTTAATTGCTTTTCCTTTTTTTTCAGGTCATGCTGCAAGGCTTGTGAGATTTTAGTTCCATAACCAGAGATTGAACCTGGGCCGTGCAGAGAAAGCGCGGAGTCCTAGTCAATGGATGGCCAGGGGATTCCCATCTATGCTTGTTTTTAAATGTTATATTGTCCCGTTGATTGTATAGTTTCTTACTACTGCTACTACTACTAAGTCTTCAGTCGTGTCCGACTCTGTGGACCCCATAGACGGCAGCCCACCAGGCTCCCCCGTCCCTGGGATTCTCCAGGCAAGAACACTGNAATGTTATATTGTCCCGTTGATTGTATAGTTTCTTACTACTGCTACTACTACTAAGTCTTCAGTCGTGTCCGACTCTGTGGACCCCATAGACGGCAGCCCACCAGGCTCCCCCGTCCCTGGGATTCTCCAGGCAAGAACACTGAAGTGGGTTGCCATTTCCTTCTCCAATGCATGAAAGTGAAAAGTGAAAGGGAAGTCGCTCAGTCGTGTCCAGCTGTTAGCGACCCCATGGACTGCAGCCTACCAGGTTCCTCCATCCATGGGATTTTCCAGGCAAGAGTACTGGAGTGGGGTGCCATTGCCTTCTCCAAATAGTTTCTTAGACTACCATTATTCTATCTTAATTAAATCCCCAAATTTCTTTTGACAACATTTTTAACAGCCTTCCCACAATTGGATATGAAGTATAGATTTTTTAAAATTCAGGCTATCTTTTATAATAAAACTATCTTTGACATTTCCTAGAGGGCCTCTTATGAAAAGAGAGATGCTAGAAATAATTCGGTTAAGTTTGTTTGATGCATTACAATAGGAAGAGTTGCCCTGGAATATTTCTCAAAGTATAAGTGCACAGAGCCTAGCCTAGGTTAGATATGTCTAAGTATACTCTTATAAATATTCCTGAAATCAAATTGTTTATGGTTTTTAAAAAAAGGGCCTAGAAATTTGTTAATGCCTTTGTTGATCATGTTTTACACAGAGAGTGAAAACAGACGATCAAAATTCTCAAGAAATAGTAATTTAATGTTCCCTGATAGAGAAATCCAGTACTTTTCATTATAATATTATAGTTCAGTTCAGTTCAGTCGCTCAATCGTGTCTGACTCTTTGCGACCCCATGAGCCGCAGCATGCCAGGCTTCCCTGTCCATTACCAACTCCCGGAGTCCACCCAAACCCATGTCCATTGAGTTGGTGATGGCATCCCACCATCTCATCCTCTGTTGTCCCCTTTTCCTCCTGCCCTCAATCTTTCCCAGCATCAAGGTCTTTTCCAGTGAGTCAGCTCTTCAGGTGGCCAAAGTATTGGAATATCATGGTTACAGTAATGAATTACCACCATGGCTTGGATCAAAGTGGTGCGGAGGTGGTGACAGAAGTCAGCTTTGGATAAATGCTGAAGGTGGAGCCTACAGCTTCGTTCATGGACTTCATTCGTGGATTTTCATTCATGAGAAAAACAGGGGCTATATGAACTCCACCAGCTAAACATGGAACTCGGAAGGGCTCTGCATTTACTGAATTATTAATATTAACTGAGGACTTAAAAGTCATTTTTCTCTTCTCTAGAATTAACCCCAGTGTCATTTAACCTCTATAGTCTGTGTCCTTAAGTCCCCACTCGCAATTTTAACAGCTTTTCTACACACCCAAAGTGTTCAATATAGCATTCAGACAGTGGCCTCCCAAACTCACTCTGGGACTGGAAGGAAAACCAATCAGAATGGCAAGGACAGAGACGAGATTTCACGGCAGCCCCTCCTACATTTCTGATTTTCCCAAACTCAGGATGGACCTGAAGAGAAAAATCTTATTATGTTGGGAAACTCTGTGCCCTTGCCAGCACAGTGATTTTTTTTTTTTTTTTTTTTTTTAGCCAAGCGTGTATTCTTCCAAGACAGAAGATCTCTATTCCAAAGAGAGATTGCAACACCATTTTTCCTTGTTCATCAGATGCGCTCCAGCCTTTAGGTCATGCAACAGCTAAACAGTCTTTCTCCAACACTGCTGCTGACTGATTAGTCACGACTTTGATCAGAGGAATGCTTTCTCCAAGTCAGAGGGAATGGTTTTGGAATACGGACATAGAAGAAGTCCCAGGAACACAGTTCTGTGGCTCAAAAGCCTTCCCCATGACAGTAAGTTATTGTATCTCTTTACTTACTGTTATATGGGCAGGCAGGTCTCATTTTATTGTGCTTCCCAGATATTGGACTTTTTCTTTTCTTTACAAACTGGAAGGTTTGAGGCAACTCAGCATCCATCGAAGCACTTGGTGCCATTTTTTCCAACAGCAATATTTAAAATTAAGTTATCTGCATCACACATCATATCTACATAAATGATCTGCTTGTTTTAGATGTAATGCTATTGCACGCTTAATAGACAACAGTATCATGTAAACATCACTTTTATTTTTAGATTAATTTGTGGTTTTATTTGCCAGTATAATTTAACTGCAAACATTTTTGATGTAAAAAATACATTTAACATCACAATCCAACAAGTGAAAGTCGCTCAGTCGTGTCTGACTCTTTGTGACTCCATCGGCGATACAGTCCATGAAGTTCTCCAGGTCAGAATGCTGGAGTGGGTAGCCTTTCCCTTCTCCAAGGGATCTTCCCAACCAGGGATAGAACCCAGGTCTCCCACATTGCAGGAGGATTCTTTGCCAGCTGAGCCACAAGGGAAGCCCAAGAACACTGGAGTGGGGAGCCTATTGCCTCTCCAGGTGATCTTCCCGACCCAGGAATTGAACCAGGCTCTTCCCTGGTGGCTCAGATGGTAAAGCGTCTGCCCACAATGTGGGAGACCTGGGTTCGATCCCTGGGTTGGGAAGATCTCCTGGAGAAGGAAATGGCAACCCACTCCAATACTGTTGCCTGGAAAATCCTATGGACAGAGGAGCCTGGTAGGCTACCGTCCATGGGGTCACAAAGAGTTGGACATGACTGAGTGACCTCAGTCACTCACTCACTCCTGTCTTGCAGGCAGATTCTTTGCCAACTGAGCCACAAGGGAAGCCCAAGAATGCTGGAGTGGGGAGCCTATTGCTTCTCCAGGTGATCTTCCTGACCCAGGAATTGAACCGGGGTCTCCTGCCTTGCAGGCGGATTCTTTACCAGCTGAGCCACCAGGGAAGCCCGAATCCAACAAACGTATCCACATATAAAAGTGAAACAAAAGTCGAGTCAAAAACATCTACCCTGAGTGTTATTTATGCTTTTTTGAGACTTTTTTTTTAAAGTAGTTTTACGATTACAACAAAATTGACAGGAAGGTAGAGAAATTCCCCATATACCCCCTCACGTGCATAACCATTATCAACAGTTTCTTTCTTTTTTAAAAAAACAATTAATTAATTCAGTTTAATTGGAGGCTAATTATTTACAATATTGTATTGGGTTTTGCCATACATTGATGTGAATCAGCCAGGGGGGTAACAGTTTCTTTTTAAAGCAGAGATGAACTCCACTGACACTTCATAATCACCAAGGTCCTCATAAACATAGCTGTTACATGTACTGGAAAAGCAAAACATCCGTGTGATGCACTGTATTCTAACACTCGCTTTACTTTAGTGCTCGCATCATCCCTGAGGTCTGCCTATCTTGGCAATGTCAATCCGAATAAGCAGATCACCGGATTTCCAGGACTTTCCCACTTGTGAAAGTCTGTTCCCTCAGGCTGTGTTGATTAGCTGTGTTTACATTTCAGGAACTGAAGAAACACCGCAACCAGCTGATTCGTTTTCACATATACGAATCAAAACTGAGCATGACTTGACTTTCCATTCAAATGTTGCAGCACTCAGGTTGGTTTTCTGTTGCATTAAATGTCAGGCACATCGTTATTTACCAAATCAGTGTTCAAGTCCGCAACGGAAGTCATCTCTTTGATCGTGTGTCCTTAAGGCAGGGGAATACCCTGACTTAATTAAAAACAGAACTTCGGGTGCTGAGCAGGTCTTTTCAGAGAATGTCTCCTTGCAGATAGAGTGAATCAAAAACAATAACAATCATCAATTCAGTGAAATCTTAACGTTAGAGGAAATATTTGTAATTTTAAAATGAATATACCATTCGTGTCATTAGGCAACGTGAGCTCATTACATTTGCTCTGATGGGATAAAATAAGTTTTCTGATACCAACATAGCCCTTGATTTTATCCTGAACTACTATCTTAGGGAATTTTCGTAACTGATAACTGCTCCAGTTTACTTTTATCATAGTGAAACTGAGTCCCCCTAAAACAGAGTATCCAAAACTGAATTCCTTTGCTTGTTGCATTCTAGTTGCCCTCGGGATTGAGGAGTAGCAAAGAAAGAGGGGGATTAAAATTGAGCAAGACCCTGCAGGGCCCACCTGGGTACAAAGCCCCCCAGGTGCCCCACATCTTGTTTGCAGAAAGAGCGGTTGATCTCCCAGGCCTTCTGAGCTCCAAGGAGCAGATTCCAGCCGTTAGTAATTAGGGAGGCGAGGGAACGCAGAAACAAGGAAAAGCGGTCAGGAATGGCGGCTTAAACAACAGTTCAGGGATGGGTGCAGTGGATAAAAACCCTCTGCCAAGCCGGGGACGTGGGTTCGATCCCTGGTCCTGCAAGATCCCACACGCCGCAGAGCAACTAAGCCCATGAGCCACAGCTCCGGAGCCTGTGCTCTAGAGCCGGGGACCATGACTGCTGAGCCCTCGGCCACACTCCCTCGAGCCCGGGCTCCCCAACGAGAGAAGCCAGCCAAGTGAGAAGCCCGTGCACTGCAATAAGGAGGGTCCCCACCCACTAGAGAAAGCCCCAGCAAGGCAGTGAACACCCAGCACAGCAGCAATAAACAAAAAGCAAACTGACTAAAAACAAGACAAGAGTTCAGTGATAAACAGACTCCGAGCTCCTCCTCTGGGCCGTACAGAACAATCCGACACTTTTGAGTCATTATGTAGATGCTAAGTCACCCCCATCCCTTGCCTCCCACTCCCCCGCACCACCCCCCAGGTGGCCTGGTTGCAGGCACACGGACCCCAGGCTGGTTGGGACAAAAAGGATGATGATTAAGATTCCAGAAACATCACCCTGTGACCTCACTACCAACCAACCAGAAAGGTGTGCACCCTGCAAGCGTCACTGGAAATGCTGCCTTTAAAGAAAACATCGCTTCTTCAAAAGCCGTCGGGGAGTTTGGGCCTTCTGAACAGAAGCTGCCTGTCCTTTCTGGGTGGCCTACACTAAATATTGGGCTTCCCTTCACCACAGCCCAGGGTCAGCAGACTGGCTTTGCTGTGCACTGAAAGTGCCTGAAAGAATCTGTCTGCCAACGCAGGAGATGCGAGTTTGATCCCCGGATCAGGGAGATTCCCCTGGAGGCAGAAATGGCAACACACTCCAGTATTCTGGCCTGGGAAATCCCATGGACAAAGGAGCCTGGCAGGCTACGATCCACTGGGCCACAAAGAGTCAGACACGACTTGGTGACTAAAAACAACAAACAGCAGAAGTGCCTGGAGATGCAGAGACTCAGGAAAACAGCACCTGGAAAATGCGAAGGGGAGTTTGCAGGGCGCTCACTCCTCACTGCTCACAGCTCTCCCACTGGCGGAAGTCCCACTTGCTGAAGATGCGTTAATGATGTGGGGGAGATAAGAAACGGCAAATCAGTGGATCTAAATAATGAAGCTGAACTTTCAGCTGCCCTACCTTTTCCCTCCCAACCTACTTTACCATCTAAATAGCTAGACTTTGCAAAGCAGAATGAAGGATACTTTATTCTAGTACGTATTTCTATGTTACTCCATGGAACAAAGAAACCTGAGCTGACTATGATGAAAGATATGGTTTGGATAAACCGCTCTACAAGGAAGGAATCCTGCTTAGAAGCTTATTACAGGCTGGAAGTGGTTGGCTGCAAGTTTATTGCAGCCCTGGAACAGGTTTTCTAGGAACAAGACTCGCTTTCATCAAGCTATACGGAGGTTATCAGAGAAGATGGAGTCAAAAGGATTGAAGGGGCAGAAGAAACATCGTCAAAGAATTTCTCTCCTTCAATGTCATGAGCAAGATAAAACGAACAAAGCAAGTAAGTCAGTTCAACCAACATTTATGAAATGCGATGTGCCAGGAGCTCTTTTAGCCAGAAAAATCTCTGCCCTCGTGAAGCTTACCTGGGAGGCAGCAGAGCAGGAGAGTCTGTGAATCAAATGAAGGAGCACATGTACTGTGTGTTAGAAAGTGACAGATGCTAGGGAGGAGATGAAAACAAGGACTCAAAGAGCTTGGTCAGAGAAGGTCACTTTGTGGGGATGTGTGAGCAAAGATTTAAAGAAAAAGAAGAGGCAAACCCTGAGGATACAGGGCGGGTTAGGGGGAGGGCAGAATAGAAGAATAAAAGGCCCGGAGGCAGGGAAACCCTGGAGAGCCTGGGGACCAGCAAGCAGGCCGGCGGGCCTCGAGAGGAAGAGCTCGGAGGAGGGAACTGGGCCAGGCTGGGGTTGAAACAGGGATGAGGACGCAGGCAGAGCCTAAAGGCCAGCCGGGCGGGAGAGGCTGCAGCTCCCTCTACAGATGGGGGCGGGCCCACTGGGGAACTGAATGGAGCCGTGCAACCCGGCAGGTTTGCAAAGGACCACCATGCTGGGGAAGGGGGGGGGGGCGGAGAGGGATAATTGAAAACAGCCAAGAATGCTGTGCGAGTGGTAGAGAACCCGCCTGCCAGCGCAGGAAACATAGGGGTCAGTGCCCGGGTCGGGAAGATCCCCCACTCCAGTCCTTGCCTGGAGAATCCCGTGGTCAGAGGAGCCAGGCGGGCTGCAGTCCCTGGGGGTCGCAAAGCCGCAGGCCTGAGTGACTTAGCTGCACATAAGAGGGAGAAGCATTTAACTCCCGGGCTTCCCCACCCAGCGCCCTATAGCCAAAAAGCCATCCTGAAAAATCTCACCCAGCCCTAAACCTGGATCAAGTTGAGCTGGTTCACTTTACTTTTTTCTCTGAGGATTAGTAAAACAGTTTCTTTTGGGTTCTGCCCCCAATTCCAATGAGTGGGCAGGGGCGGGGGTCCCCGTCATCAAGCAGCACTCAGGGTGCCAGCCGGGGGCACCACAGTTAGGCCCCATCCTGACGCTGCAGGCGCTCCCCCCTTATNTGAAGGATACTTTATTCTAGTACGTATTTCTATGTTACTCCATGGAACAAAGAAACCTGAGCTGACTATGATGAAAGATATGGTTTGGATAAACCGCTCTACAAGGAAGGAATCCTGCTTAGAAGCTTATTACAGGCTGGAAGTGGTTGGCTGCAAGTTTATTGCAGCCCTGGAACAGGTTTTCTAGGAACAAGACTCGCTTTCATCAAGCTATACGGAGGTTATCAGAGAAGATGGAGTCAAAAGGATTGAAGGGGCAGAAGAAACATCGTCAAAGAATTTCTCTCCTTCAATGTCATGAGCAAGATAAAACGAACAAAGCAAGTAAGTCAGTTCAACCAACATTTATGAAATGCGATGTGCCAGGAGCTCTTTTAGCCAGAAAAATCTCTGCCCTCGTGAAGCTTACCTGGGAGGCAGCAGAGCAGGAGAGTCTGTGAATCAAATGAAGGAGCACATGTACTGTGTGTTAGAAAGTGACAGATGCTAGGGAGGAGATGAAAACAAGGACTCAAAGAGCTTGGTCAGAGAAGGTCACTTTGTGGGGATGTGTGAGCAAAGATTTAAAGAAAAAGAAGAGGCAAACCCTGAGGATACAGGGCGGGTTAGGGGGAGGGCAGAATAGAAGAATAAAAGGCCCGGAGGCAGGGAAACCCTGGAGAGCCTGGGGACCAGCAAGCAGGCCGGCGGGCCTCGAGAGGAAGAGCTCGGAGGAGGGAACTGGGCCAGGCTGGGGTTGAAACAGGGATGAGGACGCAGGCAGAGCCTAAAGGCCAGCCGGGCGGGAGAGGCTGCAGCTCCCTCTACAGATGGGGGCGGGCCCACTGGGGAACTGAATGGAGCCGTGCAACCCGGCAGGTTTGCAAAGGACCACCATGCTGGGGAAGGGGAGGGGGGCGGAGAGGGATAATTGAAAACAGCCAAGAATGCTGTGCGAGTGGTAGAGAACCCGCCTGCCAGCGCAGGAAACATAGGGGTCAGTGCCCGGGTCGGGAAGATCCCCCACTCCAGTCCTTGCCTGGAGAATCCCGTGGTCAGAGGAGCCAGGCGGGCTGCAGTCCCTGGGGGTCGCAAAGCCGCAGGCCTGAGTGACTTAGCTGCACATAAGAGGGAGAAGCATTTAACTCCCGGGCTTCCCCACCCAGCGCCCTATAGCCAAAAAGCCATCCTGAAAAATCTCACCCAGCCCTAAACCTGGATCAAGTTGAGCTGGTTCACTTTACTTTTTTCTCTGAGGATTAGTAAAACAGTTTCTTTTGGGTTCTGCCCCCAATTCCAATGAGTGGGCAGGGGCGGGGGTCCCCGTCATCAAGCAGCACTCAGGGTGCCAGCCGGGGGCACCACAGTTAGGCCCCATCCTGACGCTGCAGGCGCTCCCCCCTTATTGCACTTTACTGTTTTCTGCGACGGAAGGTTGCTGGCCGTCCTGCGTCCAGCAAGGCCGCTGGCAGCATCTGCTCAGTGTGTGTCCTGCTCATTCTCACGGTATTTCAAAGTTCTTCATTATTGTAATATCTGTTAGGCTGATCTGTGATCAGTGATCTTTGCTGTTACTATTGCAAAAAGATGATGACTTGCTGAAGGCTCTGGGGATCGGTCACAATCTTTAATAGCAATCAAGTATTTTTAAATTAAGGCATGTACTTTTTAAGGGCTTCCCATGTGGAACCATGGTAAAGAATCCATCTACCAATGCAGGAGACGCAGGAGATGTGGGTTTGATCCCTGGCTCGGGAAGATCCCCTGGAGAAGGAAATGGCAACCCACTCCAGCATTGTCTGGAGAATCCCATGGACAGAGGAGCCTAGTGGGCTACCGGCCATGGGGTTTGTAAGCTGGACACGACCTAGCGACTCAACAACAACAATAACTTTCTAAAGACCCCATGCTACTGCACACTTGGTAAACTGCAGCATAGACATAGCCGTTCACGGGAAACCAAACGCCCACATCACTTTCCTGTGAGAATCGATCTGGAATTGGACCTGCATTACCCCTGTGGTCTGCCTGTACCTTCCTGGAGACAGCATGAGAGTCCATGGGATTCCAGAGGAAGGGCTCCGTGCCCCAAGACCGTCCTCCACTTCCGGTGCCAACTGCAAGCCCCCGGATCACCCAGGCTTCGGACCAACCGGCTGTCAGTCAGAGCTTCCCACATCCTCCTCCGGGGGTTCCATTAACTTGCTACAGCGGCTCACAAAACACTGGAAGCCGATTGGCTCACTCGGTTGGTGGTTTATTACGAAGGATATTAAAGGACTGAGTCAGCAGTCAGGGGAAGCAAGAGATACACAGGGCGAGGCCCTGGGCAAAGGGGCGGTGCCCTCCGGGAGGCTGGAGCCTAGTGGTACCAGCGAGCACTCTGGCTCCGCGGCCTGGAGGCCCCCCTAACCTCCCCCTTTCTTTGGCTTCTTATGGAGGCTTCATACACAGGCACAGTTGATTAAATCTCGGGTCATGGGTGATCGAACTTCCTCCTCCCTCCGAGAAATCAGGGAGTGGGCCTGCTGGTTTCCCTGGCAACCAGCTTCCATCCTTAGGTACTTTCCAAAAGTCACCTCGTTAGCATAAACCCAGTCTCCGTGAAAGAGGCTTGCCGTGAGTAACGAGATGGCAGTTCCACTTTCACGCCTCTGAAAGTTTGGCAGGAACTGAGGACAAGACACTGAACATTATTACAAAAATGCTGCCGTTTCTCTTATCACTCAGGATGCTGCGTCCAAGGGTCTGGGGCAGCGGTGAGCCGGGAATTGTGGATGGAGGAAAAATATGTGTGAGAAATATATTTTGGTCATCTGAGGGGCCAAACATGTCGTCCAGGGCGAGGGAGTGAGATCAGAAGAAGGAACGAGGAGCGTCACTTGGGGATGAAGGCTCCAGGGCCACGCTCTGCATCTCAGAAACGGTGCAAGTGTTGAATGAACAGGTATGATGCATGGTGGGAAGAAGTCGAGAGGTTACCGCATTACATCAGGTGAGAGAGAGGCACCCCAGCCTTCAGCAGCCTTTTACTGCTTCACAACTATGCAAGCATCCTACAAAGGGGAGAGGAATATAGCTTGCAAGGGGCACAGAGCCACCTCACAAGAGATGCAGCTCAAGAACAGAACACAAGGGAGTTTTATTCACCAAGGAAAACCATCGCGAGGTTGGAAGAGTTAGTCGCTCAGCCGTGCCCGACTCTTTGCAACCCTATGGACTGTAGCCCGCCAGGCTCCTCTGTTCCTAGGATTTCCCAGGCAAGAACACTGAGTGAGCTGCCATTTTCTCCTCCAAGGGACCTTCCCAACCCAGGAGTCGAACCAGCTTCTTGATTCTGTATTACGGGTGGGTTCTTTACCTGCTGAGCCGTCGGGGAAGCCCCATTTAAAAGGCATAATGTCTCTAATATCATAATATTTTTAAAACTCACATCTGTGCTTTAAAAAAAAACCCTTAAAGATAGATTTCAGGAAATGAGTTTCCTTGTGGTAAAGAGATGTGAAGTCCAACAATTCCTTCAATTTCACTTCCTTTTATTTTCCTTATACTAGATTCAATAAAATCTACTATTTTAATTACAATAGCATTTATGGTTACCATCTTTACAAAAGTAATTTCCTCTTTCAATCTACTCATCCATCATCAATATTTTGTCTATATGCAAAAGAAGTTTCCTATGTATCAGTGATGTATAAAACATTGATGAAGCTTGACGACAAAAGTTTTAGAATACTCACATACTTACATTTTTCTTGTCTAAATTAATTCAAAATAGCATGGATCATTTTAAAGATTATTTTATTGTTCTTATTATATTACTTATTTTTATTTTTTCACTGTGCCGTGAGGCATGTGGGATCTTAGTTCCCCGATCAGGGATCAAACCCAGGCACCCTGAATTGGAAGCACAGAGTTTTAACCACTGGACCACGAGGGAAATCCCAGCATGGATAATTTTTAAAAAGTAATCTAGCAAAACAAATATGCGAGGATATTTACATAATTAATTGTAGGTGATGGAAATAAAGACTGCTCTGCACCCTGGACACGTATAGCTCAGACGCACCAATGAGCCCCAAGCCTTCAGGTCAGTTTGCGGTGTTCCCCAGTTGGTAAAACACTCTCAGGTCCTGGCCAATCTCTTTAGAAGGCCACCATCCCGAGAGGCCCCGGAGAATGCCCACCAGTTTTCAAAGACAACGACCAGCATTCCATCAACAATAGCCAAGGTAACAAGGAAACATGAATAATATCCAGCAGAAACAGCCCCACAAATAGCCAGATACAGCTTAGAAGACAAACATCCGCAGCATTTAAAGGAATAAATGACACGCTTGGAAAATATTTGCAGGCAAGTAAAAGCATGACCTTGCAGTTCTGAAAAAGAACCGAGTGGCATGTCTCAAAATAAAATATACATATAATGGCTGGGACTAAGAGCTCCATGGCGAATTCCCTGGCGGTCCAGTGGTTAAGACTCTTTTGCTGATTTTATTGCTGGGAGCCCAGGCTGGATCCCTGCTCAAGGAATTAATTTCCCATGAACTGCACAGTGAGGTCAAAAAATAAAAACAAGAAAAAACCCAAAAGCTCAACAGATGGGTGAAGAAGCAGATAATGCAATTTAGAAACATTAGTTCATGGGGAGATTGAAGCATTCACCCAGAATTTTAATACAGAGTGAAAAAAAAAAGAAAAGTGGAAAATACAGAAAAGAGCTTAAGAAAGGTGGAGAACTCTATGTTTGATTAGTTATAGAAGAAGAGAGAAGACGCAGAGGCCAATTTGAAGAGGTAACGGCTGAGAATTATCCAGAACTGATGATGAGGTCACCAAGTCACAGACTCAAGTGTCTCAGTACATCCCAAAAGAGTAAACAGAATAAACAAGCAAATATAGTCATATATGTATATATAGTCCGTACAATATATACATGAAAACTTATGAATTTTTGCCTAGCTAAAAAGTTTATGACATTCTGACTCCATTTGTTGGACTTAGTATGAAGAGAATCCTAGATTCTAATTTAAAAAAAAATAGATACACAACAGGCAACAAAGGTTTACTGTATGACACAGGGAACTATAGTCGATATCTTGTAATAATTTACCATGAAAAATAATCTGAAAAATAATATGTGTATATGTATAACTGGAACACTGTAAGTCAACTATCCTTCAATAACACACATATATTAAAAAAGAAGAAGATAAATATACTCATGCATTTGAGTGTGTAAACTACAAGCAAGCTGGGGTAGCCAGACTGATTTCAAAAAAACACTTCTGTAGTTGTGTCTGACTCTGTGATCCCCAAGGACTGTGGCCCGCCAGGCTCCTCTGTCCATGGGCTTCTCCAGGCAAGAACACTGGAGTGGGTTGCCATGCCCTCCTCCAGGGGATCTTTCCAACCCAGGGATTGAACCCACGTGAAGGCGATGGCACCCAGTCGGGTTCCCTCCCTGGGTTGGGAAGATCCCCTGGAGAAGGAAATGGCACCCCACTCCAGTACTCTTGCCTGGAAAATCCCATGGATGGAGAAGCCTGGTGGGCTGCAGTCCATGGGATCACTGAGGGTCGGACACGACTAAGCGACTTCCCTTCACTTCACTCCTCCACAGACAGGTGGTTTCTTTGCCACTGAGTCACCAGGGGAGCCCATGTGTAGGCATGAGCAAAGTACAGCCCAGGACGTAATTCCAGAACTCCTGCGACTAAGCTGCAGGCCAATGCGGGGTTCACCTTGATCTGACTCCAGTCTTCCTCGTCCTTTATTGTTCAGGCTCCAGTCCTGTCTTGTGTCCTTGTTTACACTGATCTATGACAGGTCTGGTGAAGAGCCTATCTGCCAATGCAGGAGGCATAAAAGATGCAGGTTTGATTCCTAGGTCGGGAAGATATACTGGAGGAGGAAGTGGCAACCCGCTGCAGTCTTCTTGCCTGGAGAACCCCATGGACAGAGGAGCCTGGCGGGCTACAGTCCATGGGGTTGGAAAGAGTGAGCGACTGAGCGACTTCACTGTCACTTTTCACTTTCATGCATTGGAGAAGGAAATGGCAACCCACTCCAGTGTTATTGCCTGGAGAATCCCAGGGATGGGGGAGCCTGGTGGGCTGCCGTCTATGGGGTCGCACAGAGTCGGACACGACTGAAGTGACTGAGCGTGCATGCTTGCTCACAACAGCTCTGTCACCTCTTCGCTCCAGGAAAGGGCATCTCAGACCACAACAACTCAAAGTTCCCGCAGTCTTGCCGGCATTTATTTTCGGTACCGTTTTCCAGACCTCCCTACCACGTTCATTCCCTTCAGGAATGCATTCTCTTTCGAGCTGTCTGATGCAGCTGCTCCTGACCTTGGATGTGGCAAGTCACCTAGATGGAAGGCGACATCCAAGAAGCATTCACAGAGAGGGTTCCATCTCAGTGTAAGCTTGAAACTTGCAGGCAGGGCATTCCAGGAGCGAGGAAAAGCCTGCAGGGGTTGAGAACACATTCTGCCTGGTGAGCAGGAAGGGCTCTTTGGAGGGTGTGCTGTGCCGTGCTTAGTCGCTAAGTCGTGTCTGACTCTTTGAGATCCCACAGACTGTAGCCCGCCAGGCTCCTCTGTCCACAGGATTCTCCAGGCAAGACAACTGGAGTGGGTTGCTATGCCCTCCTCCAGGGGATCTTCCCAACCTGGGGATCGAACCCATGTCTGCAACATTGCAGGTGGATTCTTTACCCTCTGAGCCTGCAGGGAAGCCCTGGTGGAGGACAGAGGGACAGGGTTAGTGCAGGCACAGAGCGGATTAGCACCAGCCTATCGGTGAAGAGTGAGCGTTCCGGCCAGCAGGTGCAGGCGAGCAGGTGAAGGCGTGCAGTGGCGAGCAGTCGCTGGTGTGTGAGAAGGCTGGAGTAGCAACGCAGGCTCTATTTGCACTGCAGCAACGATGGCAGCCCACTCCAGCACTCCTGCCTGGAAAATCCCATGGACGAAGGAGCCTGGTGGGCTGCAGTCCATGGGGTCGCTAGGAGTCGGACACGACTGAGCGACTTCCCTTTCACTTTCCACTTTCATGCATTGGAGAAGGAAATGGCAACCCCCTCCAGTGTTCTTGCCTGGAGAATCCCAGGGATGGGGGAGCCTGGTGGGCTGCCATCTGTGGGGTCGCAGAGTTGGACACGACTGAAGCGACTTAGCAGCAGCAGCAACAGCAGCAGGCGATAGTCTC
Source organism: Neotragus pygmaeus (assembly GCA_006410875.1). Lineage (NCBI taxonomy): Eukaryota > Metazoa > Chordata > Mammalia > Artiodactyla > Bovidae > Neotragus > Neotragus pygmaeus. The sequence goes on along the minus strand of SJYV01003128.1, from coordinate 9,952 downwards.
CATCTGAGCGGGAAGAAAGACCACTTTAAGTATTAACTCTTCACTCCCCCCACTTCCACTCAACACACTGCAATCTTCTAAAGATATTTTTGGTGTGGACCATTTAAAAACTCTTTATTGAATTTGCTACAATACTGCTTTTTGTTTTGTCTTTTTTTTTGGGGGGGGGCACTGTGTGGCATGTGGGCTCTTAGTTCTGTGACCGGGGATTGAACCTGCATCCTCTGCACTGGAAGGTGAGTCTCAACCATGGAGGGCCCGGGAAGGCCCCACCACGACCTTTCCTGCTCCACCAACCCCTTCGACTCCTGTCTCGTTGCTGTGTTCTTCTCTTCGCCCCAGCCTCTCACTCTGCGGTGCCAACTTACATGCCCGTGTCCTCTACAAGACTGTGAACTTCTCTTTCTCTTTTTTGCATAGGTGAAAGATTTTATTACTGAATTCTTTGAAAAAGCAGCTATACCCACTGCAAACCCACTGAATGAGAGGCTATTAAACCATGCAGCGGGTTCTTTGTGTGGGGCTGTGTTTGGAATTTCAAGCTCTTGGTAGGGGTTTGGCTCATGGTTGCTACTGACACCGCTGATCAGTATGACTGCGGATGTGCTAAGCAGATGGTAAGCTTCTCGAGGGCAGGATAAGTTTGCACTCACTTTCCTATACTCGGTGTTCATCCCCAGGCCCAGGGGAAAGTAAGTGTTCAACACACTCAACATTGCATCCATTCAGTATTTATTGCGTGCTTACTATGTGTTTCCTGGTCTTCCCAGGTGGCTCGGTCGTAAAGAATCCACCTGCCGATACAGGAGACGTGGGTTTGATCTCTGGGTGGGGCAGATCCCCTGGAGAAGGAAATAGCAACCTGTTTCAGTATTCCTGATGGATGAGGAGCCTGGCAGACTACAGTCTGTGGGGCTGCAAAGAGTCAGGTACAACTGAGCATGTACACACTACGGGTTTCCGAGAAAAACTGCTGAACACTGAGCGTAGGACAGCGGACCAAACAGGGACTCTCCCTGCCCTGGAGGAATCCACAAAGGCGCTCCAAGGGACATGCACTAAACCGGGAAGGGAGTCAATTAGTAAACGTGTAACATTTTAGGATGTCAGATGGTGATAAAGGCTACGGAAGAATCAGAGGAGATGAACTAAGGGTGTGATTTGAAATTGGGTGGTCGGAGAAGGTTTCGCTGTGCAGTGGATCTCAGAATGAGAAGTGAGAGGAAGCCAGGTGGACACCCAGGTGGGGCGGTGGGGAAGTTGCGGAGGCAAGGAGCGGCCAAGAGGCCCCGGAGCAGGACGGGCAGGGTGTCCGAGCTGCAGCAGCAGTCAGTGTGGCTGGAACAGCGACCGGCAGGGCGAGGTCA
>SJYV01003127.1:0-15104 GCA_006410875.1 Neotragus pygmaeus | reverse complement strand
TTCAGTGTTAATATGTCACATAAATTACCTCAAAATAGGTTTTCTTAGCAGTTAGTTTTTGTGGTATTAAAACCAGTGGAGTAAAGTTCCCTATTATAATGTGGTTAAACCACTTAACAATGTTTTTCATGCCAGAGCTATAGACTCTAAACTCATTTAAACGATGACTCTGGGAAATCCCAAGTGTTTCAGTCTGTAGAAAATAAAAGGTAAGTTTAGAATTCTAGATTGGAAGATAGAGAGGCTGTTTTTTAGTCTTGATCCCCTTGGGATGGGAAAATATTAAGAAGCAATAGCAGAGTATAAAGTTGAGGTTGGCAGAAGAGAGAAAGATTGTAACTGAACTGTTTTGTTCCTATTTTTAAGTAAATAATTACTGAAATAATTAGTACCATGTCACATACCATTGTGTATTTTGTCTAGACTAAGCTGTGGAAAAGGAATGACTTTTTAATTCAGCTTTCCTTTTTTTTTTATTGTTAGTTTTACTAGGTTTTGGTATTTACTTATGGCATATGTTATGAAAGCTGGTTTTAAAATTACTTTCAAGTATATCTGTAAATTTAGCACTTTTGCTCTAAAAACAGGAATGAAAAAATAGTTGGCACTTATTGTCCTCAGATGAAATTTGTACATTGCAAATTTCATGTATAAAATATACAGGCTTAAAGGATAATTTGTGTTCTTTGGAAATTGAAATTGTCAGCAGCATGTTAACTGGCAATAATACCTCAGAACTCTTTTGCTTCTTAGGGACTGAGTGTCTGTTCCCTGAGGTAACCTGAGAAAATCAGTTACATATAGCACTGTTAATTTTTCAACTGAGCCAGGAATTCTGTCTCACTGACTTTTTCTGTTTAGTGTGCAGTGCTTTGATCTAACAAATCTAAAGTCTAAACATATTTGAAAAATGTTTATAAGACTTGAACATTAAAAGTTTTGATTAATAGCCAAAGTCAACCTATTAAGGTAAAGCAACTATGTTGTATGCCTCTTCATTATCAAAGAGGATAGTGTATCATCATATGGATATAAATGAACAGTGTACAGTGATACAGTGCTTACTCTCTATCCAGAGCTTCCACCCCTCAAACAGCATCTCAGACAGGATAACTAACAGGTTACGTGCTTTTCCAGGTAATATATTTTAGGTCAGTAGACCCCAACCTTTTTGGCACCAGGGACTGGTTTCGTGGAGGACTGTTTTTCCACTTATTGGGATTGGAGGGGGATGCTTTTGGGATGATTGAAGTGTTTTATATTTATTGTGTACTTTATTTCTATTATTACTATGTCAGCTCTACTTGATCATCAGGCATTAGATCCTGGAGGTTGGGAACCCCTGTTTTAGATAATTAGCTGCCTTGGGATGCTATGTTTTGTAATATGTCATAAGTTTAATTTTCTTCATAAGGAGGTTATATGTATAGATTACCTGTTAAATTATGTCTGTCTGAGAATAGTAGAATCCCACTTTTTAGAAGGAGGAGAGTAGGGAAGTCTTTAAAAATATGTTTTCAACTTTGGTAGATGACTGATCTTAGAATAAAAGAGTTGAAGGACCTTTCCTGATAAAGGAGGGAAGATCCATGTCTTAACCAACCCAGAGATTTTAAGCACTTTTATAACTCCTTGGCAACATATTTCAGTGTAATTTTTGACCCAGGTATTGAATCATGAGCTAAATTTTTGATTTTCAAAAATTTTATTTAACCTTAGAAGCTCTTCAAACAAAATCTTATATACAAGACCAGTATATATTAGGTCAAAATGTCTGGTTCAGGTCAGGGTAGAATTTGGGGGTGGAGAGGGGTTTTGCCCAGTTGCTGTCTAAGTATATACATACACTCCCTCCCTCCCCCTCTACTCCCCTTCCCACCCCACTATTAAGTGGAATGTACATAAAAGGTCTTTTTAAGAAATTTATGTAGTTGATTTATGTTTACTTTCTATGTTGGATTGGCGAACTTTATGTGAAAGGCCACATCATAAGTAATTTAGGCTTTGCAGGCCACGTGTTTTCTGTTGTAGTTGCTCAGCTCTGCTCTTGTAGCACCAGAGCAGCTATAGGCATTATATAAGTGAATAAACATGGTTTTGTTCCAATAAAACTTAATTTATGGGTACTAAAATATGAAGTTCATATAATTTTCATGTGTCACAATATCTTGCTCAGGATGTGATATTTTAGCTTACTTATAGGAGTAAAGTATTAAAAAAAATTTAAAAAGGCCCAATTTCAGGGCTTGCTTTCCTGTACTTGGTTTTACATTTAAGTACCAAAATACCCAAACATCTTTTGTTAGTCTTCATTAACACTCCCATTTGTGTTTGTAATCATATTATTTAAAAATAGCAAGATTGAAAATATCCTTTCAGGGCTGTTTGAAGAATATCTGACATTAGTTGGCTTTATAATTAAAGAAGAAGGGGCACAGTTTGCTGGTGAAGGTGGGATGGGTATTCAAAGATGGGACGTTTTTAAGACTCAGGTTGTTGCTTGACTGCAGGAAAATTCAGACCAAAGAGATCTGTGAGCTTTCCAGTTACCAAAGAGAAACGTGAAGACTATAGGAGACAATGTTTTTCTTTGGAAAAGCACTTGCAGCAAAAAAGATTGAATTTCTAATTGTCATCTATTAGGTTGGGGCAAGTGTAATTGCGGTCTTGAACTGAATTTTAAATCATTATAACTGGGTTCAAACACATCTTTATTAATCAAAGTAGAAGCTGTTGTAATCAACCATCTTTGCCAATGACAGACAAGTTTGTTTATTCCTGTAGCATAAAAATCCATGCTTCTGGGTTCGATGAAGGCTTGGAAAGCATTTTCTGCCTTCTACTGGTTATGGAAGCATTTTCCCTGGGAAAAGTTTTCGAGATGCTTGAAGAAGTGGTAGTTGATTGGCAGGAGGTCAGGAGAATGTGGCAAATAAGGCAAAACTTTGTTGCCTAATTCATTCAACTTTTGAAGAGTTGGTTGTGTGATATGTGGTTGGGCCCTTTCTGTTGACCAATGCCAGCTGCATGCATTGCAGTTTTTGGTGCATCCTATCAATTTGCTGGGCATACTTCTCAGATGTAACAGTTTTGCTGGGATTCAGAAAGCTGCAGTGGATCAGATGGGCAACAGGCTGCCAAATAGTGACCATGGCCCTTTTTTGGTCCAAGTTTGACTTGGATAGTGCTTTGAAGCTATTTCTCAGTCCATCTACTGAACTGGTTGTCACCAGTTGTCATATAAAATCAACTGTTCGTCACAATTCACAGTTCCATTGAGAAATGGTTTGTTGTTGGATAAGAGATGATGACACTTCAAAATGATTTTTTTTTTATTTGTGGTCAGATTATGAGGCTTCCACTTATCAAGCTTTTTCATCTTTCAAGTTTGCTTCAATTGCCTAGTAATCATAGAATGGTCATCGTTGAGTTCTTCAGCAACTTCTCATGTAGTTTTAAGAGGATGAGCTTTGATGATCCTCTCAGTTGGTCGCTGTCAACTTCAGATAGCCAGCCACGCACTCCTCATCTTCAAGGCTCTCATTTCCTTTGCAGAATATCTTGACCACCTCTGCACTAGTGTGTTCGTCAGCAGTTCTTGGGCCACCTGCGTTGTTGATGTCATGAGTTGTCTCTGCTGCTTTACGACACATTTTGAATAAGAAAATTGCTCGAACTTGCCTAATACCATTTCCCTAGTCTAAAATAAATGTAAAATAGACAGCAAATAATAAGTCATTAGCAAAAAAACAGTGAGAAATGTGATTAAAATGATGTATAACATAATCACATTTATTTAAGAGTGTATTACAGTATCAAATGGCAGAGTTCAACAGTGCAAAACCACAATTATTTTTGCACCAGCCAAATAAGATGCCACTGACCTTCTAGTGTACTAGAAGCTTAAAGCCATAATTTTTCTCTGTGTTTTTAACTTTATCATTGCAGTGAACGCATTGCAAAATGACTACAACTAGATAATCATTTTCCGTTATTAGTATGTCATCACGTTAAGTAGTTTTTTAGGCTTTAACAGCTCAAGTCTCAAAAAGTTATCTTGAATTTTGAATGTTCTTAAAAGAGTTTTTGAATAGCTTGCTTGGAAATGTGCATGTATGCTACACAGTCCAGACAGTGCTCCCCAATAGAAATATAATGTGGATCAGCAGTGAGCTACATATGTAATTTAAAATTTTCTAGTAGCTACATTAAAAAAATAAGCAAGTGAAGTTAATTTTAATAATAAATTTTATTCTAATATCAAAAATATTTTATATTATTAGTATAAAAATTGAGATATTGTGCATTGTTTTTTTCATACTAAGACTTTGAAATCCATTTTGTATTTTACATTTAGAGTACATGTCAGTTTAGGTTCTCCATATTTCAGAAGGTCAACAAACAGCTACATGTGGCTAATAAATGCTGTATTGGACAGTGCAGCTCTAGAATGATAGATTCTTGGCCTTCTGAAATGTTGATAAGTACTGAATCCAGAAAACCTTTTTACCACACCTATATGGAATGGGAGGAAATAGGACATACATACTGAAACTTCCCTGTGGTTCGCTGGGTAGGACTTCACCTTCCAGTGTGGGGGTACCAGTTCGTCCCTGGTTGGGGAGCAAAGATCCCACATTCCTTGTGGCTGAGAAACCAAAACAAAACAGAAACAATATTGTAACAAATTCAGTAAAGATTTTTAAAATGGTCCACATCAAAATGATCTAAAAAAAAAACCAAATAGAGCTACTGTTGAGAAATGGGATCTAAATCCACTTGAGTCATTTATGTTTGGAATTAATATTAGTCTGGCGTGCTGCAGTCCATGGGGTCACAGAGTCGGGCACAACTGAGTAACTGAACTGAACTGAATGTTAGTCTTCATATCCAAAAAATTACATTCTGGACTACTGGTATGAAAAATCAAACATAGTTTTTTTAAGAATATTTTTCAACTTTTAACTAAGTTGCTTTTTCTCTCTCGTTATTGAGTTTTCTAAGAATAAAGATTCTTGTATTGTCCTGTTACTTTTTGGAAGTTTTAGTCATTGAATATAGATACATTTGGAGTTTCAAAAATTAAATTTTGGAAATAGAGATTTTGTCGAAGAACATTTTCTTGACAAGCACCTGAAATAAAATATGATTGTCTTCTCTAAATATGTAATGCTGTAACAGTGAAGGAACCCTCAGTCTACCCTTGAGTAGGCTTCTTGTCATTTTGAACCTGGGACAACCATTTCTGTAGTTGAGTCAAGAATATACAGTTGATTTTCTTATGCAGGGGACACTCAGTCGTAAATTTGAGTATGGTTATATTATGTCTCTAGTAAATACCTCTACTTCTTTACTTTAAAACATTCTTCAGGAATTCTTTGTGTGTACAGTTTTGCTTTTTCTGGGAAGAGAAAAAATTTGTTGTGGCAACACCTTGACTCAGATGTTCATATGCCTTCATGTCTTAATTTGCTAGCGAGGCCTTAACTTAGTTTATAGAAAAGGAACTTGTAACTTGACTGTAGATTTGAAAGAAAGATTTGTAACCAAAGGCTTGTCTTCTGTTAACTGATTTAGTAGTGGTACTATTTGAGGTTTGTTTACTGTATTTAATTCAGTGTTTCCTAGTAAGGAACTGTAATTAATTGAACTCACCTCATGCAAAGAGTTGACTCATTGGAAAAGACTCTGATGCTGGGAGGGATTGGGGACAGGAGAAGAAGGGGACGACAGAGGATGCTGGATGGCATCACTGACTCAATGGATGTGAGTTTGAGTGAACTCCGGGAGTTGGTGATGGACAGGGAGGCCTGGCGTGCTGCGATTCATGGGGTCGCAAAGAGTCGGACATGACTGAGCGACTGGACTGAACTGAATAAGGAAAGAAAAATGTTGAAATACTGGAAATTGAAAGAAAGCTCCACATAAAATGATAGATTATCTAGACCAGTGCTTCACTAACTGTAATATACATATGAACTCCTTGGGGATCTTATTAAAATGTAGGTTCTGATTCAGTAGGTCTGGGTGTGCTTGCTTTTTGAGACACTCCTAGGCTCTGCCTTTGTTGCTATTCCGTAGACACCTTTCAGATAGTAAGGTTAGCAATCCTAACCTTTTTGGTACCAGGGACTGACTTCATGGAAGATAGTTTTTCCGTCGACTAGGGATTAGGGGGATGGATTGGGGATGGTTGAAGTGCATTACATTTATTGTGTACTTTATTTCTAATCTGATGGCTGCCGCTGATCTGACAGGAGGTACTGGTTTGTGACCTGGAGGTTAGGGATCCCTGGTGTAGACCTTTATTTTGTGAAAGAGGAAACAGAAGCCAAGGGAGAATTACTGACTGGTCTATGTTTTCAAGATTGATTAGTGATAGTTAAGACTATATATCCTGAGTCTCTTAATTTGAAGACTGGTATTATTTAATATACTGTGTTTGAAGTATTCAGCACTTTGAATTTTCAAAGTGCTCAGTAATGATGATTTAAGTTAAAATATTATTATATGGAGGAATATGAAATTAAAAACCTATTCAAATATTTATTTTATATCCTTTATATTTTACAGGGAGTATGTCCTTTTTTTTCCCTCCTTATTTGTTCAAAGTTGTGTTGCTGGCCAGAATAGATATTACAGGAACTAGATGATATATGAAATTGTGTATTTTCCCCCCATTGCAGCCAGATATGAACAGTTTGGTTCTTGGTTAAGGTGACAGCAAAATAATTCAGTGGTATCTCTTCTAGCACTTAGTTGTGAAAAATTTCTATTTAGAAAAAAACTTTATCCTGGGTGTTTTGATGTCCTGACATAGGAATATGGGCTTAATATTTTCACTAGTTCTTTTCTCATCATTTCTAATGATCATCTTTGAAGAAATCTGTGATATCTTGTTTTTGATAAGATTTTTAGCAGTTTAATCTCAGAACTCTGGCTTCCTTTCCCTGAAGAGTTAAGCAGCGATAAAAAGGCCATTTAGAAGTATGGGTTGACGGACAGGAGGGCCCCTTGGGAAGTGTTTTGAAAGAGAGGTCTTAGATACTCAACAGGGACTGTGTGCATGAAAGGCCTGAGGTTCGCTTTGTCTGCATAGCCTTGAAATAGGCTTATTCTCCTTTTTAGATTTCCTGGGTATCAAATAAAAATTAATAGCAAATTGAGATGCTTGTGTCTATGACTATATACCAGTTGCAAGGAAATTTTTTTTTTTAACATCAGGGTAGTTAGAATAGACTTAAAAAATTCTTTCTCATTTAGTCAGAGGATTTTTCTCAGGATGGCTCAGAAAACCTGTCTCGACAGCAGTTACTATTAAAGGGACATTAGTACATTGGAATAGTTTCTTGGGTTATAGCAGAAGATGAGTAATAGTAGAAAATTAGGTATCACTATCTGAAAACTTTTTGATTATTTTTATGTACGTATCAGCACATGAATCTTAGAGGATTACATGGTTCAGTTAAGAGAAACAAACTTCTAATGTATGAGTATTTAAAGAGTTCCTTGATAAGAGAATTTCTTATATAAAGCTATGCACGCAGGGGCATTGACTTCCTGGCAGTGGAAATTGCCACTTAAAGTGATTTCTTGTGGAGTATGTCGAATTCTGTCTCTGATGTAGTCTTCTGATTGGTGTGCAGGGCACTGGGTAGCTTGAATTTCAGCAGTTCTGTGATGAGATCTAGCATTTGGAAATTTATACTTTCTGCTAGCTCATTTTGCTAGGTATCTGAATGAGTCAAAATTTTAAGACTGCTTTCATTCAGTCTCACTTTTGTTTGTATTTGTACCTCGATTTTTCCCTCATCTCATAAAACCCACTGTTTGATATTATCACAGTAGAACATAGTGCTCGAGCTTTTTCCTCTCCCATTCTGTCAAAATTTTAACCTTGCTTTATATTCTTCTAGTCCTTTTCCTTTTTCTCATATTTAACAAAAATATCCCCTTGGAAAGAATGTTTGCTCTAGTTCAGCATTCTTCCTGTTGTGTCTTCAGTTTAAGTTGATTTGAATAGTATCCCTTTGGCTTGGGGTTGGGAAGATTTTAAAGTAAGAGTATATTAGATATGTTCTGTAATGCTCTTGAAAAGGCACTCTTTTGGAAATAGATCCTTGGGAAAACATTTAGGTGAAAACAACATTTTGAAGTCTATGAAATGAAATTTACTGGAAAGTTAGAGGTGCTACTGTTTTCCTGGGCACTCTACTTGNAGTGTACTAGAAGCTTAAAGCCATAATTTTTCTCTGTGTTTTTAACTTTATCATTGCAGTGAACGCATTGCAAAATGACTACAACTAGATAATCATTTTCCGTTATTAGTATGTCATCACGTTAAGTAGTTTTTTAGGCTTTAACAGCTCAAGTCTCAAAAAGTTATCTTGAATTTTGAATGTTCTTAAAAGAGTTTTTGAATAGCTTGCTTGGAAATGTGCATGTATGCTACACAGTCCAGACAGTGCTCCCCAATAGAAATATAATGTGGATCAGCAGTGAGCTACATATGTAATTTAAAATTTTCTAGTAGCTACATTAAAAAAATAAGCAAGTGAAGTTAATTTTAATAATAAATTTTATTCTAATATCAAAAATATTTTATATTATTAGTATAAAAATTGAGATATTGTGCATTGTTTTTTTCATACTAAGACTTTGAAATCCATTTTGTATTTTACATTTAGAGTACATGTCAGTTTAGGTTCTCCATATTTCAGAAGGTCAACAAACAGCTACATGTGGCTAATAAATGCTGTATTGGACAGTGCAGCTCTAGAATGATAGATTCTTGGCCTTCTGAAATGTTGATAAGTACTGAATCCAGAAAACCTTTTTACCACACCTATATGGAATGGGAGGAAATAGGACATACATACTGAAACTTCCCTGTGGTTCGCTGGGTAGGACTTCACCTTCCAGTGTGGGGGTACCAGTTCGTCCCTGGTTGGGGAGCAAAGATCCCACATTCCTTGTGGCTGAGAAACCAAAACAAAACAGAAACAATATTGTAACAAATTCAGTAAAGATTTTTAAAATGGTCCACATCAAAATGATCTAAAAAAAAAACCAAATAGAGCTACTGTTGAGAAATGGGATCTAAATCCACTTGAGTCATTTATGTTTGGAATTAATATTAGTCTGGCGTGCTGCAGTCCATGGGGTCACAGAGTCGGGCACAACTGAGTAACTGAACTGAACTGAATGTTAGTCTTCATATCCAAAAAATTACATTCTGGACTACTGGTATGAAAAATCAAACATAGTTTTTTTAAGAATATTTTTCAACTTTTAACTAAGTTGCTTTTTCTCTCTCGTTATTGAGTTTTCTAAGAATAAAGATTCTTGTATTGTCCTGTTACTTTTTGGAAGTTTTAGTCATTGAATATAGATACATTTGGAGTTTCAAAAATTAAATTTTGGAAATAGAGATTTTGTCGAAGAACATTTTCTTGACAAGCACCTGAAATAAAATATGATTGTCTTCTCTAAATATGTAATGCTGTAACAGTGAAGGAACCCTCAGTCTACCCTTGAGTAGGCTTCTTGTCATTTTGAACCTGGGACAACCATTTCTGTAGTTGAGTCAAGAATATACAGTTGATTTTCTTATGCAGGGGACACTCAGTCGTAAATTTGAGTATGGTTATATTATGTCTCTAGTAAATACCTCTACTTCTTTACTTTAAAACATTCTTCAGGAATTCTTTGTGTGTACAGTTTTGCTTTTTCTGGGAAGAGAAAAAATTTGTTGTGGCAACACCTTGACTCAGATGTTCATATGCCTTCATGTCTTAATTTGCTAGCGAGGCCTTAACTTAGTTTATAGAAAAGGAACTTGTAACTTGACTGTAGATTTGAAAGAAAGATTTGTAACCAAAGGCTTGTCTTCTGTTAACTGATTTAGTAGTGGTACTATTTGAGGTTTGTTTACTGTATTTAATTCAGTGTTTCCTAGTAAGGAACTGTAATTAATTGAACTCACCTCATGCAAAGAGTTGACTCATTGGAAAAGACTCTGATGCTGGGAGGGATTGGGGACAGGAGAAGAAGGGGACGACAGAGGATGCTGGATGGCATCACTGACTCAATGGATGTGAGTTTGAGTGAACTCCGGGAGTTGGTGATGGACAGGGAGGCCTGGCGTGCTGCGATTCATGGGGTCGCAAAGAGTCGGACATGACTGAGCGACTGGACTGAACTGAATAAGGAAAGAAAAATGTTGAAATACTGGAAATTGAAAGAAAGCTCCACATAAAATGATAGATTATCTAGACCAGTGCTTCACTAACTGTAATATACATATGAACTCCTTGGGGATCTTATTAAAATGTAGGTTCTGATTCAGTAGGTCTGGGTGTGCTTGCTTTTTGAGACACTCCTAGGCTCTGCCTTTGTTGCTATTCCGTAGACACCTTTCAGATAGTAAGGTTAGCAATCCTAACCTTTTTGGTACCAGGGACTGACTTCATGGAAGATAGTTTTTCCGTCGACTAGGGATTAGGGGGATGGATTGGGGATGGTTGAAGTGCATTACATTTATTGTGTACTTTATTTCTAATCTGATGGCTGCCGCTGATCTGACAGGAGGTACTGGTTTGTGACCTGGAGGTTAGGGATCCCTGGTGTAGACCTTTATTTTGTGAAAGAGGAAACAGAAGCCAAGGGAGAATTACTGACTGGTCTATGTTTTCAAGATTGATTAGTGATAGTTAAGACTATATATCCTGAGTCTCTTAATTTGAAGACTGGTATTATTTAATATACTGTGTTTGAAGTATTCAGCACTTTGAATTTTCAAAGTGCTCAGTAATGATGATTTAAGTTAAAATATTATTATATGGAGGAATATGAAATTAAAAACCTATTCAAATATTTATTTTATATCCTTTATATTTTACAGGGAGTATGTCCTTTTTTTTCCCTCCTTATTTGTTCAAAGTTGTGTTGCTGGCCAGAATAGATATTACAGGAACTAGATGATATATGAAATTGTGTATTTTCCCCCCATTGCAGCCAGATATGAACAGTTTGGTTCTTGGTTAAGGTGACAGCAAAATAATTCAGTGGTATCTCTTCTAGCACTTAGTTGTGAAAAATTTCTATTTAGAAAAAAACTTTATCCTGGGTGTTTTGATGTCCTGACATAGGAATATGGGCTTAATATTTTCACTAGTTCTTTTCTCATCATTTCTAATGATCATCTTTGAAGAAATCTGTGATATCTTGTTTTTGATAAGATTTTTAGCAGTTTAATCTCAGAACTCTGGCTTCCTTTCCCTGAAGAGTTAAGCAGCGATAAAAAGGCCATTTAGAAGTATGGGTTGACGGATAGGAGGGCCCCTTGGGAAGTGTTTTGAAAGAGAGGTCTTAGATACTCAACAGGGACTGTGTGCATGAAAGGCCTGAGGTTCGCTTTGTCTGCATAGCCTTGAAATAGGCTTATTCTCCTTTTTAGATTTCCTGGGTATCAAATAAAAATTAATAGCAAATTGAGATGCTTGTGTCTATGACTATATACCAGTTGCAAGGAAATTTTTTTTTTTAACATCAGGGTAGTTAGAATAGACTTAAAAAATTCTTTCTCATTTAGTCAGAGGATTTTTCTCAGGATGGCTCAGAAAACCTGTCTCGACAGCAGTTACTATTAAAGGGACATTAGTACATTGGAATAGTTTCTTGGGTTATAGCAGAAGATGAGTAATAGTAGAAAATTAGGTATCACTATCTGAAAACTTTTTGATTATTTTTATGTACGTATCAGCACATGAATCTTAGAGGATTACATGGTTCAGTTAAGAGAAACAAACTTCTAATGTATGAGTATTTAAAGAGTTCCTTGATAAGAGAATTTCTTATATAAAGCTATGCACGCAGGGGCATTGACTTCCTGGCAGTGGAAATTGCCACTTAAAGTGATTTCTTGTGGAGTATGTCGAATTCTGTCTCTGATGTAGTCTTCTGATTGGTGTGCAGGGCACTGGGTAGCTTGAATTTCAGCAGTTCTGTGATGAGATCTAGCATTTGGAAATTTATACTTTCTGCTAGCTCATTTTGCTAGGTATCTGAATGAGTCAAAATTTTAAGACTGCTTTCATTCAGTCTCACTTTTGTTTGTATTTGTACCTCGATTTTTCCCTCATCTCATAAAACCCACTGTTTGATATTATCACAGTAGAACATAGTGCTCGAGCTTTTTCCTCTCCCATTCTGTCAAAATTTTAACCTTGCTTTATATTCTTCTAGTCCTTTTCCTTTTTCTCATATTTAACAAAAATATCCCCTTGGAAAGAATGTTTGCTCTAGTTCAGCATTCTTCCTGTTGTGTCTTCAGTTTAAGTTGATTTGAATAGTATCCCTTTGGCTTGGGGTTGGGAAGATTTTAAAGTAAGAGTATATTAGATATGTTCTGTAATGCTCTTGAAAAGGCACTCTTTTGGAAATAGATCCTTGGGAAAACATTTAGGTGAAAACAACATTTTGAAGTCTATGAAATGAAATTTACTGGAAAGTTAGAGGTGCTACTGTTTTCCTGGGCACTCTACTTGAGACAGTTAAGTGTAGATTGAGCCCAGGGCTCAGCACATTAGAGACTTAAGGAAGAAATCATTTCTTCAATTTTTCCTCTGCAGTGGTGGTGACCGCGGTGGCTTCAAAAATTTTGGTGGTAAGTGCTGAGTATCCCAAAATGTTTCAGTGGAAATGCTATATAAATCTAAAAGCCACCAATATCCCGCAGACGTAGTCTAAGCCCTTTCTTATACTGTTGAGGCTGGTGTGTGTTGTGTGCTTTAAAAAGTTATATACATATTTATCTCAAAATATTAAAAAGACAAAGTTGATTTCAAATAGTCCAATGGGTTTCTACACAGTGAATTTGCATGAGAGTCTGTGGTGACCAATGAATGAGACCGTCACTGGATTTTGTCAATAACGTTTTTTAATAAAGGTAGCTGACATGGTGTTTTAAAATTGCTAGGGTTTTCCAATCAGCCTTCACAATCAGAGCTTAACAAAAATGATGCTAGCGTAACGCCAAAGTGGCTGGTGCCGTCTGGGACAAGCTTAAGGGAATATTGACATTCATCTTGATTTCTTAAACTTTTAATAAAACTTAATTTATATATTTACTTTGTAAATCTGTGATGGTGACTTACAAGGATTTTGAAAGTATTGACTTTTCATGCCTTGGTTATAATTACTGTTTTAAATGATTTCTAATGAGTCGCCTTAAATAGCTTTCTTTTTCTTTCTCTTTTCTTTTCCTTTAGGTCACAGGGATTATGGGCCCAGACCAGATGCTGGTAAGGTTTATAATAGTTTGTGACTTTGCCATTAAGGAAATGTTAGTTTTCCATTTTTTCAAAGGAAAAATATGTTTGTTTGGAGGAGTTAGTACAGGAGGAAGATTTGATTTGATAGTATTGCCAGAACCAGGAAGCTTCCCTTTTAAAGATGTTCCAGCAAGAAAAATTTATGGGATTTGGAAAGTTTGCTAAGGAAAATCACTGTTTGGGAGCTTTCCCCTGCTCCCTCTTGCTTTTGTGAAGAAACACTTGATTTTGTATTGCTCATTAGCATTATTTATTTAATGACACTAAATCAGGTACAAGAGGATTTGTATCATTGGGGAATTAGAAGTAGAATAGCTGTGTTGAAGAAAATATGCTGGATTAATAGTCTGCTTAATGGGCCTAAAAGATCTGAAATCATATGTGAGAGAATTGTCTTATTCTGTGCAGAGGTCACCAATTTCATGTGCCTTTTTATTTTCAAATGGCTACCTGGAGCCTTTTGAAAGTAATGATTTAGATATTAAAAATTTGAGTTAAAAATTTTAATATATATTGAAATCAGAACTTTTGTTTTTATTAAGATGCTAAAGTACTCTATGTGGTTGTCAATTTCTGAATTATCTCTTGATGGACTGAATTTTTGTTCATCTTTCTTACTTTGTTGTACTAATCCAAAAGTATGTGAGTAAGGTAAGGTGTGTGTCAAGGTGCTCCTAATAATCTCATAAGTATTAACATATTCTGGTTAAGATACACAGATTACGTAAGAAGTCCACACTCCAGTATAATTTGTCTCTTATTTATACCCTCTGGTATATATAAAGCTTATTACAATGAATGGGAAATGAGCAATTCTGCTGGCTTGCTTGGAAGTCCAGAATGTCAGATTTGGGGAGTTTCTACCAGAGAGCCTTAAAACTTAAAAGTATTGATTAGCCAGAAAGAATTAAAGCCCTCCAAAGAAAGGAATGCTACTTTTACTTTCTTCATCTCTTCCTGAGCTTGAGTCCTGTATCTGAATTTGAAGAGTAAGATTTATAAGATCTTCCTTAATTGGTCTGTGTATTTGGCAGAGTGTGGACTTGAGCCACTTTTCATGAAGTTTAGTTGTAAGAATTGACCTACCAAACAACTACTGTGACCACTTTGTATGTTTATCATAAGAGGTTTCCTGTATTGGACCCTCTTCCTTTTGGTCATAGAAATAGTTGAATATTGAACAATAAATTACTGTTCTTCGTTACTAAACAGGATATAGTTAAACCTAAGCAGTATATAAAATTAATCATATTTTTTTTTCCTTTAGATTCAGAATCTGATAATTCAGATAACAACACAATCTTTGTACAAGGACTTGGGGAGGGTGTGTCTACAGATCAAGTGGGGGAGTTCTTTAAACAAATAGGAATCATCAAGGTGAGTAAGAAGTTGGCTTATGTTGAAAATATCATAATTATTAACATATTCTGGTTAAGATGCATAGATTATGTAAGAAGTCCATACTCCAGTATCACTTGTCTCTTAAAATTCCCTGATGCATGTGTTCACCCCTGGCTGTAGGCCTTTGCTGAATTTCCTAAATAGATAAAGATTGTATTCCTTGCTTGTGTTTACTTTTTCACAGCCTTCCACAGCTTTGGTTTTCAGTCTTTGTACTCTAAACATAGTCTCTGCCTACCTCCTAAAATTGTGAGAACCAAATGAAATTGTGTGAACATTTTTATATTCTGAAATACCAATGTATGAAAGCCCAAGTTATTACTAACAACTTTGTATGTTGGTATTTAATGTCTGCTATATCTGTCTCTT